>CAJVPV010000294.1:0-24132 GCA_910591835.1 Acaulospora morrowiae
CACCAGATGAACTTTAAGCTGGAAAAGAGTGACAGAGAGCGTGCCATCAGAGAAGTTATCAAAAACACAATGAATTATGACCTACATCTTTCCTGAACTAAAGTAAACATTATAACATGCAACTCGATTGTGGCAATGAAACAACAGATGCACTTACCCCTAAGTGCAATAACAATCAAACCAGCCCCCAAGCAGACATGAGCATCACCTCACAGGTGCATGCAGATCACTCCACCAATAAACCACAACGCATCATTCCACAGGACACACAAATAATTCATACCAACATGGAAATTGATGAGCATTCTTCTTTCAACCAATCAGAAGACATCATTGAATCATCCTTCACCTCATGGGCTGATAAAACAAACCAATTTCTCGAAGTAAACAGTAACAATTCCTCTAACAATGCAGCTGATATCAGAAGTACCCTGAAAATAAATGAACAAGACAAGATCTTAGAACTGTATGACGAGATCAACCAATGCGACAGAACTGCCAAGTCTACAGTAAAACTTTTTATTAAAATCAAAAATCAACCAGCTGGCACACCAAGAACATCACTTAAAGGAGTCTTTTTCAAAATTAAGTACAGGAATCATGATTTCTTTAGAACCTTTGCAAAGGACGAGCTAATCAAAGGACAACACCAACGAGAGTATGAAAAAATAGAAAAAGAATTTCACAATAATTATCTTAAAACAAACAACCTGGACTACATTACCAGAACTAACAGGAAAAAAATTAGAATAATCATCAACAAGGTTCTCTTTATAGCATACCTTAGGTCTACAGATCTGATCCTCCTTAAATATTGGCAAGTTGCTCAACTCCCGGAATATAGCTTCAACTTCTTTATGGATCCTAGCTTAGAAAAATCGACTACAACGAAATTTACAAAACCTGTAAAAAAATGATTAAAGAAAACCTTCCCATTTTCCAGATAACCTGGATGACATCCCCAAAGCAATAAAAGTTCGACTTCCAAAAGCCATATCAATCAACTCCACAAAAGACACAAGCAAGGTTGCAGGGAGCCTCAGAGCCTTTTATAACTTTGAACTTCTTCCAACAACATATTTCATCAAAAAACCTGACTTACCTTCTGACCCAAGTGACTTAGCACCAATGAAAAAACACAAATTCCCACTCACGAAAAAAGAAGAATTATTAGATCTCAAAATATGTGTAGAAAAACTCAGAGAAGACTACTATGTGCCTGGAAAACTGCCTGACACATATTTCAATCTTCCTCCACTAAAATTAACTCTTCCTCTCTCCTATAGGAACCCACCTCTTCATTTAGTCAGACAATTCCCAGTAGACAACAGCATCGAGAACTTCAAAAAAGGAGTCAACCTCCTAAGAAATAACAACTATGCAGTTAAACGGCTACCACTTGACTATATAAAGGTGAAACGCCCTCTCTCTTCTTTCCATTGGTATGGCGAAAACAATGCCATCCTCCTGCCTGTTACTACACAAGACAAAGCTGACAAACTCATCAAGGATCTCAAAACAAAGTTCTTTGTAAAACTTTCATTGGGACCTGAATGGATTAATAATAACCTAACACAATCTGACAAGCCAAAGCTTCCTGCTGATCTAAGCACAATAGAATTAGAACTTGATATCAACAAAGAACAACTCAATAGAAACTCTTCCGACTTCAAACAAACAATCACCAAAATCAAAAACAATTACACAGGACTAATCCCAAGGGAATGGATCACACCCCTTCTACCAATACTTCCTAGCATGAGCGAAACAAACAAAATCCTAGCGGACAAAAACATCCAATTATCTGTACCACTATTGGATGACCTCCAACTTAATGAAAAGATCAAAACTCTTAGTGCTCATTTCCACTTTGATAAATTATCACAAGACTTTATCATTGAACCTGAGTCACCTGAGCCAAAGTTGACTCTTCTCTCAACACTTTTTTAATCATGACAGAATCGTCCAACTCAAATCACTTTTTAGAAAACACCATATCTAACAATCAAACCATAAACAACAATCCAACCAAACACAACTACCAAACTTTATAGTCATCTCTCCCCCACCGTACAAAAAATCTTATTTTAATTTCAACACTCAATGTCCAGGGCCTCTACTCACGAGGGAAACTTCTTGAACTAACCAAAAGCATCACTAATGAAAGAAGCATCCTTTGCTGCTCTGAAACCAAAATCACAAAACACAATTCACTACCATAAAAAATAAACAACATAACCATTATTACAAGCCTTCCAAGCAAACTAGCATCCAATGGCTCCACAATACTCCTAACCAAACCTCTCACAAATCACATTTTCAAAACCTTTGCAACTAATGAGTTCTGGTGCACAGCCCATTTCAAATTCAAGCCAAAGGTTGACATAATAGTTATTTTTTGCTATTTACCCCACGACATTGATCAGTGCAAAAAGGCAACAAAGTCCTTCAAAAACTTCATCAAAGAGCACAACAAAAAACATCTAGTTTTTGTTGGCGATTTCAACTCATATCCCACCTCCACTCCTCACATCAATGCCCAGATCCTTCCTCACAAAAGACAAATATACAGATTCCTTCACAAGTTCACTGATATTGCCAAGGTCACAAACAAAGAGTCTCTTTATATATACTTCACTGCACCAGTGCATCGAGAATCGATCAGATCTGGCTCTCTAACAACTTAGCCAGTAAAATACTAAGTTACAAGGTCCACAGCAAAGACCACATCATCACTGATCACAAACAAGTCACCACAATTTTAGATTGGTTCGAGTACAAACCTAATAGAATTTCTTTTAACACCAGAACATACAACTTCAACAAAGCATCACCTAAAAATATCAATGCCTTCCAAGAGAATATCAACATCAAATACTCACTACAAGACTCACTCTTATGGGAGCAACTTAACAGTATCATCGCAAAAGCCATGGAGGATAACATTCCAAAAAGAGACCAAGCCATTCCAACACAATACCCAGATCCTATAAAACCTTATCAAAACACAATCAAAGCCACCAAAAAAGCTATCAATAGAAGCAAATCCAACAGTCCTATTGGCAAACTACTACCAATTGCTAATAGCATTCACAAAAGAATTTCAAATAGACCACTACACCTTAAAAGTCTGAAAAAACTGATGAAAATACTTATCAGAGAGAAAATTGCAAAAACCAACGAGATAATACTACAAGAAATTCAAAAAATTTATGAATCAAACTATATGAAGTTCTGGTCTAAACCAAAAAGCATATTCAAAAAAGCACTAGATGACCTAAAGCCCTCCTTCGACCTGTCCATACTACAAGGAGAAGACAACCAACTTCATGATGATCCAGACAAGTTTACTGAAACAATCTCCAACCACTTCAAAAAAATATTGAAACCAAGCCTCTTCAATCTTGACACATATTGGGTCAACAAGTATCTTTCCATTGAACGTATTTCAAACAACACCTTTGATAGTTTGACTTCCGAAATAAGCCTCCAAGAAATTGAGAATGCCTTATGTAACCTACCTAAATGTAAAGCCCCAGGACTATCCCTCATTCTCTATGAAGCTTGGTCCCTACTCGGCACTCCAGCTAGAAACCATTTAAAATTACTCTTCAACAAAGTATTAAGCTCAAACGCAGTTCCCAGATTTTGGAAACAATTAGGTATTACTCTTCTCCCAAAAAAAATTATCTAGTCACATGACCTCACAGATACACGCCCAATCTCCCTAATCGAAACCAGCAGAAAATCTTCACCAAAATCTTGAACAACAGACTGTCACAAACTATTACGAGTAATAATATCCTTTCCAGATTCAATTTTGCAGGCCTTAAAAACCAAAGTACTACAGAGCCTATCACTATCATCACCTCAGATATTAACACAGCCAACAACAACAACAAAGAAATTTGGGTTGCCTTCTTTGACATCTCCAAAGCATTCGACTCTATCAATCTGTCCAGTCTCCACTAAGTTCTCAAATACATCAAACTCTCACAAAAATTTATCTCAATTATACTAGACCTACTTAACAATAGAGAACTCAAAATTATAACCTACTACCGATTCAATAACAGTAAGCAAAGGACTTGACCAAGGAGAAACACTTGCACCACTCTTATGAACAATCTTCTACAACCCCATGGTTACCAAAATCTCAAGAGAACATTAGCCAACCACAAAAATTCTAGCATAAATGGATGATGTGGCCCTTTCAAGCCATAGTATGACATCTTTCCAAGCTGCAACGAACACTTTCTGCTCCTTTTTATCTCTCAACTCTATCAAATGCAACAAAAGCAAAACAGACCTTATTACTAACCTCAATACAAAAAGTCCAAACAGGAAACAGTGCTTGCTTATTGAAAATGAACAAATATTTCCTAAACACCATAGCGATTGCATCAAATACTTTGGAATTTATCTCTCAGGCAAATCAACCATGCGATCCACCAAAGCAAAACTCTGTGAAAAAATCCGTGACTTCTCAAATGCTATAGCTTCTCAAAAAGGCTGGAACGGCCACATCACCTGGCAAGCTTCACACTGGATCATATCAGCCCAACTTGATTATGCAATAAATGACACAATCCCATCAGACAATAACATCAATCTTCTGTAAACAAAAATAAACAAGCCCATTAAAACTAAATTAGGTGTTGAGCATACCATTTCTAACAAAATTTCTCACTCACAAGCAGGCCTCAACATCATCAAACTCCAAAATTGCAGAAACCTTACAGTCATAAAGATTCTAATCATTAAATTAACCAATCCCATAACACAACTCTCAACCATCAAAGAAATCCAATCCATTCAAGCTTTACATGGCATCTGGTGCTGTCCAATATGCCAACCTTACTACTTCTCTGACTCTTGGCTTACTATAGCAGCCACTCTTGCAAAAAGATATGAAATTCGAATTTGTCCCTTTCCATGCCCCCTCAACATCCAATACCATGAATACTCCATTGACTTGACTGCTAAACTCAACAAACTAACTGCACTTCATCTCTTAAACTTCAACATCAAAACTATCCACAATACATATGCCTACAACAAAGGCTATAAACTCACCTGGAACGAGTTACATACTCATAGAGGCTTCATAACTCCTGGTCCTATCCTATCATGGTTTACCAGTATCCCTGCCCTTTTCAACCCTATCACTAGTGACACTTCATTTCTCCCTAATCCAAAAAGAAAATTCTGGGCCTACTTGGACAATGAAACTATCAACTTAATCACAATCAGAACAAATGCACTTCCGGCAACCTCAATTAAAGGCCAACATTATACAATCGATAACCAAAAAAGAATTTATAAATGTTCCTGTCTAATCCAGCCATGCCTTAAGGAAAAAAACATTAATACTCTCAAATCAATCTGGACCACCAAATGACTCGATATTCCCTACCTTCTCAATAACCTAAATGAACTCAAGGACTCCTTTTACCCTACTCCTCAACTAACTCCACAAATTATCATACCCCTTAAAATCCGACACGACTCTCTGACCATCATCTATATCTTTCCTAACAACAACAAAAATTTAATCATATTAAATAACAACACCACAACATGCTATGCAACAAATACAAACTTCTGGCCTATATTCTGGTTAACACTCAACCAAATCACAAATGACATCCCCCAATCGTCTATCTTAAATATATATCTAAACACCACTCCCAACCTCTCAATGCCCGAATATATAAACAGGCAAATTAAAATTCCATACAGCTACCTCATTAACAATTTTAATAATCTCATCAAATAAAAAAACCTAACCATCCTCTGGCTAAAACCCAAAAACGAACAGCTTCCACCACACGACACCACTTCAATAACGTTGATGCCTTCCTTAATTCACTCTTCAATACATACAACATCACTACTAATTAACAACAAACATATCACTAGTATAGTTCACTGGATAAAATTCATCAACTTTTACACAAACTTATTCAATACCCTTTTAACTCATATGTCAATCTTCAAGTCTACAATATTCGCTGACCTCGAAACCGTTATAAAGTTAACAAAAAACTAAAAAAACCTGACCAACTCAAATATAGAGCCCTATCCACCTTCAGAACCAAAATCATTACCAACCAGCTACCCATCAGATCAAAGATAAATAAAGATACCCTAGCTTATACACTGATAACCTATGCCCCAGATGCGAAGCCTTTACCGAGGACATTCCACATATCTTCTCGTGCTTACATAGCCGCCCTCTCATTAACAAGAAAAAGTCCAAGCTACAAAAACTCATTCTCGAGTCTAACAATGAAAACCCAATAACAGCAAATCCAAAGAACATGCTCAATCCAACAAGCCAGGACCTACTTCTCCTTGCCACATGTAACTATCAAGCTAATTTCAACCACATTCAAAAAAAAAGAGAGGAAATTTCTAACTATGCATTGAAAATTCTTTACAAAGTTTGGAAACAACGATCCGCAACCTCAACAACTTCACCATCCTCAGAAATAAAATGGAAAAAAACATCAAGCACCAACACCAGTAGTAGTAACAACTCAATCAAAAATGACAATTCAGTATTTACCAAAGTACTTAGTATATTACAAAACTCAAACAACCTCACTAACAAGCAAATATTTACTCCAGCAATAATCTCATCGTTCTGAACAGGCATTAGCCATTCAGCACCAGTTACATAAATCCACCTACTTGGTGAAAATTCGTGTAGTTAGTTTAGTTGCAATAGGCTACAATTAATTTGTATTTACCTCTTCTTACAAAGATTGTTAATATAATGACAGTAAACTCATTGTTTAAATAAAGTCTCGCATTTAATGCCTGTTTGCGATTTAAAAAAAAAATAATAATAATAAAAATAATAATAATTATAAATATATATTTAATTTTTATTATTATCTTCTATAATCACCTTTTGCCTTAATAATAATATTAATTCTTTATGCATTGTTTTTATATATTTCTTACAAGTTTTTTGAAATATTTTATTTCAATATCTAATAAATTTTCTCAAAAATTTTCTTTGTTATTAATTGTAATCTCTATATTATTAACCTTTTTTTTTAATATTATTTCAGATATTTTTTATTGAATTTAAATCTGGAAATTTTAATAGCCAAAAAATTTATAATTTTATTATTTTTTAATTATTTTGGAACTATTTTAACCTTATATTTTGAATTATTATTATGTTAAAATATAATATATTTAAAAGCTAAATTATGATATTTTAATGAATATATTACTTCTTTAAAATTTGTCCATAAAGTTTAGCATTAAGATTTTCTTTAATAATAGATAAATACCATATATTGTAATAAGCAAAACATTCTTATATATTAATGCCATCTTTATCAAATTTAGTTGTAGAAATTATATATTGATTTTTTAAAGATTCTATAGCTTTTCTCCAGCTTCAAAAAGTTGAAATTTAGTCATATTAAACTAGACCACCATACTCTAATCTTCCATAGTCTAATTTCTATGTAATTTTGCAAATTCTAATCATATTTTTTTGTTTGCTACTTAAAAAAGACTCGTGCACCATATACAGTATAAGCTTTAAATGTATTTTTCTTGAGAATTATTGTAATTATGTTGACACCAATATTTATTTTTTCATATTTTTTCAAGGATATATATATATGTTTGGCTGTTTTGCATTATTTTTCTAGAATTTTTCATATAATAATATATTCTTCCCATAGAGTAAGTTTAGGCAGATGATTAGAACAGGTTTATTTTCTAATTTGTTTGTTTCAGGATATTTTCTTTTAAGTCTAGATATAGTGGAATAATGAAAATTGGTATCAATTTTGACAGCAATCTGATGTAAATGATAACCTTCTTCTAATAAAGCAATAGCATTTACTCTCTTCTCTATAGATAACTGTTTTGAGAATATTTGGTTTATACAAGGTTTGAGTAAATTTTTGCATTTTTATATTTTTACAAAAAAATGCCAAAGTCATGCAACAGTAAATTTTTATTAATTGCATCATAAAAAATTTTTTTATTATTTTAATCACTATTCTACTGTATACATTGAATAGATTAGACTACACACACTGTATGTACTATTAATTTTGCTGTGATTTGATCTGGTCTGATCAAAATTTTAACGCTTAAAGATCGACAATCAGGTGTTGCGTCTTTTGGGAGACAGTGTACCTCATCCATCCATTTCCAAATGTTCTTCGCAATGCTTGGACATTGTGATAAATAGCTGATAAAGAGAATTGCTAAGGGTTGGATTATAAAATAGCGCAGATGCTCAGAGCTTAATACTAAGTTAATTTTTCATCTAAAGAGTAAAGTAGGTGAAAACTAACAATCAAATAAAAAACATTATGTAATAAATACGTTTTATATACAATGCATTCATACAGCCCACTCGAAGAAGCAGATGCAATTGCTGAAATCTTCGAAAAGCAACCATCGAAAGCTCTTAATAAATTCTGCTGGATAAATAGGACTTTTCATAAGAAATCCAACACAAGTTCGGTGAGGATGGAAGATACAGGTGCTAGCATATTATAAATCGAAACAAGAAAAGGAGTTGGAAAAGAAAGAGATAGAGAGAAAATATCCTCATTATGATTTCATGCAAGAATATTTAAATTAAGAAATAGAGAGTTATTATACCGAGAAGGTAATTGAGACGGTTAAAAACAGGTGGAGATCAAAAGCTTTATGCCTCGAAATTGCATACTTTACGGGCAAGAAAAAGAAATAGTTAAATTAGTAATATTGTAGGAGACAAAAATAAGAACGCGACTAGAGTCAAGTGACCGATTATGATTAATTAATGACAAACAATGGAAGGATATATTATGCCAACCTCTGCCCAGAGCTAGCATAAATATTATAGATTTTTTTTTCTGGCGCAATAATTATTTATTTAAGAAAAATATAAGCCGGGCTAGATAGCATTCATCTCGAGATTTATTTGCGGTGTCACGATAAATGATCAGTTATTTTTTCCCGGATATATAAAGAAAATGTCTTCTAAAAATATTATATTTTGAAAAAGAAAAGATATATCCTGTTGAGGAGCTCAAAGAATTTATTATGGCGTTGGAACGTGATATAACTAAAATACATCAAATCTTAAAATAATTGCCGGAGAAATATACTATCTATATGATGGTATGAAGTTCTGCGAATCATCCGGATATTCTGAAGAATATGATGATTGTACAGATATACAGTATATGGAAAAGGTAATCGTTCAAAAAAAAGGGAAGTACAATCAAGTAGTGTTAAGATTGTAAAGTAAAAGATAAATTAATTGGATAAATTAATTAGAAAATCTAAGATAATTGGCGTGAGACAAAGGTAAGTTTACTACTTTACTAACCCCACGCAGTATTTATCATTATGCAATCTGGTCAAATATGAACACGCATATAATAGGGTAACAGGTTGTATCACTGTCAAGAATATAAGGCAGGTTAGATTTGTAGGCGTGTTCGATTACCCCGATTAAGTGAGTACAGTATCTAGAGTCGGGTGCTCATAAATAGAAAAGTATGAGATTTAATGGCAATTTCACAATATGGAAGGATAATATAATATTATAAAATATGTGATAAAAATATTTAAAATGTTTTTAGCAGGGGTTGCGCCTGAATTTTGACAATATTCTATACTATTGATATTAAATCAACGTTGGATAAATTAGCACGAGAGCCAGAAAGATTGGCTCGGAGGAATTTGCTGAGTCACATATTATGCGACAAAATAAATGATCACACAAGCAGGTATGTATCTAAAAAGAAAATACAGTAATTATGCTATAATCCAGAATATTTATGATGTATTCATCATATTGTTTAAGGGCCGGTGCGATTCCTCCCTTTAAACGCGATCTACATCAATATCTTTTATTGGGTTCATTTTTTCTTAGCAGCCGACCCTTTCTCATATATTCTTTACAATAAAAAATGCTTTATTTATTTTAAAATGTGGGCGTTTTGTAAATGCAATGCAATAAATCTATACATGTGTTATTCAAATGATTATCAACACTATAATAGTATACTAATAATTCCCGATTTATAATTTCATTTGGGAGAAATACATAATAGTGTCATTGTGTATATCAACCAAATGATTCCTGATTCATAATTTCATTTGAGAGAATTAAATAATAGAGCCATTGTGTGTGTGGACAACCGAAGAACTGCTATCAAATAAATGATTTATAATAGAGTATAAGTAACATTGTTTTTTATTTTGGTGGTGACTGTTGTTGTTGTAATATAAAACCCGTTTGAACAACCTATTTTTAATTTCATTTGAGATAATCTTCCTTAAATTTCAATACTGTATCTCTATCATTTTCTAAAACCTAATGTATTTACAAAATATAATAAAGAAACGAAGTGCTTTAATGCTTTTAACCTACACGTAGGTATTTTATGTTATATGCGTAATAGTAAAGCTATTCGTGTATTCGTAATTTTACATAATGCTGTTTACTGTAGCTGTAAGAAAGATTGAGTTTCTGATCAAGTATAGCAGAGGCGTAATTGCGTAAATATTTACGACAATCAGTTTTTCTTTGTGTTCTTTGTATTCAAATTTGGGATAAGATAAGATATATTTGATTAGAAAAATAATAGGTCAAATTTAATTGTTTCTTATTATTTGCTACCAATATTGGGAATGGATTAGAATAAAGAATGTAAGGTTGGCCCATTTCATCTCAATTGATTAATATATTTTCTTAAAAGTTTAGAATGCTATAAAAATAGCTGATACAGGAGTATCCTTCGTTATACTGTACAAAAGAAATTAAAAAAATAAAAAAATGTCTTCTGAACATGAAACTGAGGAGTATATGAAAAGTGCTGTAACAAATACCGACGTTTCTGATGGATATTCTAAAGAAACAACCTATGCTCTCATTGACGAGTATGAAACTACAAAACAAGGAGTGGAATTGCTATTGGAGATTTCCAACAATGTCGACACCATCGACACCAGCGATACTAGCGACACCAGCGATACCAGTGATACCAGTGATACCAGCGATACCGGCAATACTAGTAATTAACAATCAAAGTCCACCAATGTAACCTTTTTATTTACGCGAAATTATCACGCGTTTTTATTTAGCAAGCAGGATGAATATTAAATATTTCTTGCGACGTTTTTATATAAAGCAATGCTCTCTTCACTTCTTCAAACTCCATTTTTAATCGTCATCCTATTTATCTATTTTAAAATATTTATATTTTGGAATATTTTTTTGCATAATAAATACAAGTTTTATGCACAAGCTATATTTTGCTTTTTGCATACGAGAAGTTTGAAATTTTTTTAATATTCATAAAAAGGAAATACGTGAATAATATATACTGCGCCCGTGACATGTATGCCACACATCGAAGTGAATATATCTGTTATGTAACCAAAAAGCATATTACGTATGCCAGATAAGCTCCCGATAGGCTGGATAAGCATAAAGTGACAAATATATGATCGTTCATGTTATATGAAAAAGCGTAATTCTTACATTTCTGTCATACAATATGAATCGAAAACGCGTTAATTGTGTCACACGCGCCTATATGTATAATATTTATAATGAATTGAAAAATTTGACACATATACTCATGAATAAGATTTATCTTCCAATTTACATTTATATCGCACATATTATGAACTTATAATGAAGTTTTCATTGTTAGAATATTGTCAATGTGGTAATACCAATCATCATGTTTAACTATTCTATAGCTCTTCTGATGTAATTCTATAACTATTTATGCTACAGCAGTGTTCAAGTTGCTATTTTCGGTCGCAGAAATATGTTCTCAATAAAATCCATAATTCAGAAATTTCTCCTGCACCGGTGATGCATAAGTGCGGTAAGAACATTGAAGAAAGTGGTTGATAGTAATTTTATGATGGCTCGTTTATATTTTCGGAATTCATGGATTTAAATAAAGCGTGATAATGAAAATTTATATAAAAGGACCTTTCTATTGTCTCTTGTTTTTTTTTTAACTGCAACTTATAATTCTAAAAAGGTGTGGTGCATCCTATGTTCGGTTTTCGTTGATTTTCCTATAATGTAGTCCGTATAATTGCTCTGAAGAATATCTTCTCATAAACTTTTTTATTGGCTTCAACCAAACAAAGTCGCCTTTAATACTGATGCTTATCCCATAAGTTATCCTGATAAATACAAACTAAAACAGTTACACTTAATTGCTAGACACGGCAATTTATTATTTTGTACAACTTACAAATTAAGTAAAATGATCTTATATTTATTTTTTAAATTAGGATCAAGACAACCAGATCCAGCTAATATATTTTTTTTATAAATGGAAAAAGTATTGGCTAATGTTTCTGTCGCAAAAGATTGGATAAGAAAAAAAATTCCTAACTCAGTTATATTATTTGTCGTTTCATTATTCATTATTCATTCCTTTTTTAGTATGAGAATCATTTCTCCTTGATAAAAAATCACCAGATGGTCGTCGAAAGGGAAGAAATCGAACCATATTTACTGGCGTACGGTGTCGTAAAAGATGCGCAAAATTTTTGGGATAAAGTTAATTTAAAAGTACCCAACCTCAAAGCACAAATTTATAATACTTACATTTTTTCTTCACTCGTATTTTCCATTGATATAAATTTATCATAATTTGAATTTTTATTTCATATATTATAAAATAATTTTACTATTTAAGAACTGGTGCACCTTTTCTGAAGGATTATTTAATGGCATTGGACATTTAGACTATTGTAAAAACCAACCAATATACTACTCGAGCATACCATTGGTAAAATAATTTTTTTCCCAATCCATTACATGTATTTGCATTTTATGTAGGACAAATATACTAAGTTTGTTCCATTTCTCGCTTGTCGACGTTTAAATCAGACCTGTTGGACCAAT
This sequence comes from Acaulospora morrowiae, assembly GCA_910591835.1. Lineage (NCBI taxonomy): Eukaryota > Fungi > Glomeromycota > Glomeromycetes > Diversisporales > Acaulosporaceae > Acaulospora > Acaulospora morrowiae. Next base: position 12,923 of record CAJVPV010000294.1, read on the forward strand.
AATGCAAAACGAAATGAACTGTTGTGGAAACAATAGGGATGGGAACGCGACATTGTGGTGCGTCGCGTAATAATAGTAACATTGGTAATAAATAATGTAATAATTGATAATAGCATGTAATGGGATGGACGCGTCGACAAAGCATATAAATAGAATAGTTTTATAAAGGGGTTGGGGTTTAGCTTGGAGCTTAGAGTTTGGAGTTTTAGAACGCTCTTTACTTTCCCTCACTTTATTCAATAAATGCTACAACTTTGCACAATCATATTTACATTCTTTAAAGTATAAACTAAGTTTACGCCACTACAGTAAAGTAAACGACTTTAAGAGAGATGCGACGTTACTGTTGTGCACCGTAAGAGAATGACACTTGTAATCTTGAGACACGCCTAGGGAAAGCAAGTGCGCGAAAGTCGGTCAAATCCTAATCTGCCTCGGAGTTAAAGCATTACCTAGTGCCGAAATCCAAGCATTCGGATTATCGTCACACAAAGAGTTAGCTATTTCAGCAATAAACTCGCCGGTGATAATAACATTTGGTGATGACTGTGAAATAGAAACGCTTGTTAACCCCATAATTGCATGGACGAAGATTGTGTTAGTTGTGAAAAAGATAAGAAAGGAGAGAAAACCAACAGAAAGTCTTTACAAACCATTAGTAAATTCGAAGATCGTTGAGATATCGTACCAGACCCATGACCAGCCTGTGGTAGTTACGATGACATTGAATATGACACAATGGATGATAAGAAAATTGATCCCCTTACCTCTTCACAACGGAATATCCCAAATAATCTAATAAACGTACAAACAGACTGAAAATGGGAGGCGAATGTCGGAGGAAGGAGAACCCAAAAACTCAGAATTCAAAGATTTGGAGGTGGGGTAGGGGAAATTCACGATTATGGATAAGGCTCTATGACGAAACCACTGAATGAGATAACTGGACGGACAATAGAAAACTAAGGAGAGTAAGTGAGTATCTCGAAGATATTGCATTGAATTGGTACAAAGAGAGCTGGCATCGTTTCACTTGTTGGAATGACAAATACAATAACAAAGGGGGTTTCGCGCAAACATTTGTGCAACACTTCGTGATGCTCGAGCAACGGCACTAGTGGGATGAAGAATTGGAGAACATGAAACAAGAAAAGAATGAAAAAATAGTTGAGTACACTCACAGGTTTGCGAAGCTACTCGAGAAGGTCGACCTAAGGGCAACTACCATAAGATGAAGGCTTATGCTGGAATTAAGGGAAGACTTATTATCCATACCTGCTGTAAGAAGCACAACAAATCTGATAGAAGCATTCAAGGTAGTCATGGGGGCCAAAGCGGATGCTGATAACGAACGAGGATGGAACGAAAAGAGAATAATAAGGGATTACTTTCAAAAATTGAATTGGCAGGTACGCGAATGAAAAAGGAACTATAGCATACCTGTTGCTCACGTCGAGCCTGAAATCAAGAAATATCACGCAGAGGATTGGACAATAAGTAACAAGATGGTTGGAATGAAAGGTTGGAAAAAGAGTCATGCCGTAATGAAGCCATTTTCTCATGATAATACCGATAACATCCTGTTAGAGAGTGTAATTGACACTAATAGACAGGATCTTTAAAATCTAAACCAGAAGGAAACGTGGCCTAGAGAAGAGGTTAATATTAAATATGTGAGAAGAAACTTTCAATCTCAAATGATAACTCAAATGGAATACTTACTGACAATATCAACAGGGAAGAATCTTGTATAGATGATGAAAATACTTCGTGGAATGAAAGTTCAGATAAGAAAGAAAAGACTGATGAAAATAAGGAGAAGTGGTTGGTATTCTTTGAAGAAAATGAAAAGGTGACAAGGGAAGTAATTAGTAACTTTAACTCCAATGATAAGGCATGATCATATATCTCGGGCCCTACAGCGTATTTCTCAAGGTCAACAAAACTGAGAAGAAAGAAAGAGCACCAGAAGGACAATGCGGACCAATAGAAGTAAATACAGAAGAGCAAGATGTTATGGCGATGGAAGAACCATCAATGACGTACAAGAGCCAAGAAAAGAAGGAAGGGAAGAAAGAATATCTTATTGTGAAAACGTATGATGAATCAGATCCTAGTGCTGAATGGTACTTCGACAGACCAAACCCCATAGAACAATTAGTAAAATCAAGAAAAATGTTAACACTACTTGAGGAGAATTAGTCAGAGACCAAGAAAGTCAAAGAAATTAGAGTGAATGAAAGATTTGGAAGGCAACCTGGAGAAACAGAAATGTTGGCTCATATCGAAAGAAAAGAAGATTCTAGAAGAATAATCCAAATACCAGAGTACTTTGAGGTAATGCGACGTTTTGTTAATATCAACTGTAACGCATCAACAAATCAAAGTTTATATGGAAAGGACAAAAAGAAAATGTATCTGTTATTATTTAAAAAGGGTATATACCCAGCGATAAGACGTTTAGGTAGCACACTATTCCAGCATCATGGAAACAAGTTATGGAAGCATTTATATGAGAGTTTAAAAAGAAGTTAATGGTAATATATTCATGTGTCTTTGCAAAACTAGTGCTTTGCACAGTGATGATGATTTATAAGATAGTTTGAAAAAAGAATCCAGAGCTATTGATCGAGCATGAAAACATAATCCAACTCTCAATAAAAGAAACTATATACAAATAGTTTATATATGTTTATAAAAGCATCGAATCAAAAATTTTATAGGTTCTGGTTTACTCTATAAAGGAAAATCTGATACAGGGTTTTGAAAAATCTGGAATTTTTTGAAACATATCTACTTTTACGTACTAAATATCTATATGACGAAGTTTTGTCAGTTTTAACATTTTATATTGATATTTACAGTTTACATTTTATGAGTCAATTTTTTTGATTCTGATTTTCATTTTAATATTTGTATTATTTTCAAAACTAAGGGGTGACTAAAGTCAGATAAAATCATGTTACAAATATAAATCCAAAAATTAATTATCAATTAACTTATATATAATTGTATATTATTATTAATAATAAATCAAAAATGTTTTAGTATTTTTAATGTTAATAATTCTTTTGAAATTTCAAAAAATTTTAATAAAGAGTTACTGTTACTTGTTTCTAATATTTGGATTCAGTTTAGTAGCTAGAAATGTAATAATGGAAATTTTCAAGTTATTTATACTTGCAATTTCGCCAAACCTTATAAATCAAGTACATGAAAAAAATCTTTCAATTAATTAACAAAGACAAACCAGTAGATGAATTCCAATCAATGTAAAATTGTAAATGGGTAATTATTTTTGAAGGCGGACCGGAAATTTTCTGATGGGATCCTGAAATTTATACTATATATGTATTGTTTAAAAGTTGGGTCCGAAAAAATCATATCTAGCATTTTGATGCCTTCAAAAATAATTACCCAAATTTCCAAATCACTCATAAATTAAAATCATTTTTTTATGTATAGCATATTCATTTTCAATATCCTCTTATTTCATATTATGGAAGAATAATCTTTAGAAAGAAATCTTTAATGTTAATATCATGTTTATTTTTTAAAAATTGTTTTTTTAATAAAATAAACCTCAAAAAAATTTAGAACAGATAATTACTAGCCATCGGAATACAATATTACATTTTATCATCCTACATTACATAAGCCCTATCTTTTATATTTTATGATTTTATTTTAATTAATACCCTAATTCAATTTCCAAATAACTCGAAAAAAATTTTAAGGCAATTTATTAAAAAATTGTAATTTTGAGTTTGTGGTTTTTAGGCCTTAAATTTTTAATGAAATAGTCAAATTTAAAGTGATCAAATACTAGCATTGCTTAAGATATTTCGTGTGATACAATGAATTTCAAAAAATATATAATAAAAATAATAAACATAGTAATCCTTATATGAAGCTAAATCAATTTAATTAGACTAGTGAACAACTTGAAAACAAATATCATTTTGCAATGTTAAATAAGAATACTATATTTGTAAAAATAATTAAATATACCTAAATATTTGATGCGTTAAATAGATCATAAAAAAAAAAATCGAAAAATCGATAATTTAGAATCTTTAAAATTCATCAAGCCGTGTTATATGATCTTCAATTTCTGAATTCATTATTTTCTAGTAGTTAAAATAACATTCGGTGATCATTATTTGTTCAGCAATCAAAATTAGTAAAATAATGATACAATATTGTGTTTTAACTACTTGCCTTAATAGATTTATGGTTCAGATCTTTGAAGTCGAGAGTTCGACTTGTATATATTGCCGATTTATGTAAATATTTGATCGTGTAATATAAATTTGCATTCATAATTTGTTTGGCAAATGTTGAATATGGATATAACCTATAGTGACGCCATGCATTTAAAATCTCGCACAAATCGTGTGCACTAAATCGGTTCCGTGGTTCAGCATCCCAACATTTTTCCATAAGGTCAGATAGTAAACCAGGCATGTTTCTTTGAATTTCAGGTCGAAGCCCATTACAAATTTTAATTGCCAAATCTTCATCGTGTGGAACATTGTTGAAAGGAGCACCGAATAACACTTCGGACATAATAATCCCAAATGCATAAATATCTGACGCTTCTGTATATCCTTTTCCGCATAATACTTCGGGTGCTACATATGGAAGTACACCATAAACTTTTTGTTCTTTGGATTCGCTTACATTTTCATCAGTTAGTTTGCCCAAACCCAAATCCGTAATATAAGGAGATCCGTTGCTCGATGAAATGATATTCCCGGTATGTAAATTTCGATGAATTAATCCAGCTTCATGTAATTGACATATACCTGTGGCAATTTGAAATAAAATATTAAACTTCTGATTCCATGGAATTTTGTTAACTTTAGACAAATAATTTCTAATATTTTCGTATTCCATATATTTCATAACAATAATAAAATCCTTTGTTTCTTCATGTCTAGTAACTCCATAACATTGTGTGATACGAGATTTGTGGCCGCGGAGGTCGTAAAGATTCTTATTTATATAGGAATAATAGTTAAAACCACATGTATTTGTTAATAAGAAATTATTGTGATAGTAATTACCTCATTTAAAAAGTCTTTGGTTATATTTTGTGAATAATTAAAGAATCTCAGCGCAACCTTTGTATTTCCCCTCCTCCTCCACTGGCTCTCCTTTGTATCCCAACAAAGGATATCTCCGTCAACCCATTCTGCCGAGTATATTTCACTAAAGCCACCTTTCGCAACTAATTTCACATTTTTTAACCTTGAATATGGAATCCATTCAAGAATTCTATGTCTGTTAGTTACGTTTAACTGTGTTTCTTTTATAAATGCGTCAATATAATCATTTCCACTTTTCCATGTATCAAATTCTTGTTGAAAGTGATAAGAATTGCAAGGCCGGCACCAATAATCAATTACTGCATAGTGACATTGATTACACTTTCTTCCTATAATAATTGACTTAATTTCTCAAATTATAAAAAAGACGAAAATTTCCTGATTGAAATTACCCGCTAAAATTGGTATAACAATCAAATATCAACTCATTATTTAACGCGAAAATAGCAAAAATATTCTGAATTCTACTTACAATCTGTAAATTTTGGCGAAATACAATTATTCCTATTTAATACGGTCTCATGAAAACAAATAACAAAATTTCTTGAGTTCGACTTACAAGCTACAATAGTAAAGGAGATGATATAATTAAACACCACATCGTCATGATTTATCAGAAAAAGGTAAAAAAATATCTAGGTTTTAACTTACCACCTACAATAGTAAATATGATTATGATTCCATATTATTCTATTAAACAAGTAAAATTCATCCTAGATTCAACTTACTTACTATAAAAGTCGAAGATTCATAAAAATAAATTTCATTTGGATTTCATTTGGTAAACAAATAACGAATATCTCGAATTTAACTTACTAACTACGACGACAAAGAATAAAATTAAAATCTCTTTCAGCTGATTTTACAAAAAAAAACTAGAAATCCAGAAATCAACCTACAATCTAAATACGCAATATTGGAATATAAGTAATTTCATTTTATATAATAAAATTATCCTTACAGTATTCAACTTACTAACTAGAGAAATTGATCAATTATTAGATATCATTTATTGTTTTCACAAAACAAACAGCAATAATAATCCTGGATTTAACATACGATCTTCGATAGATAAAATAAGAACACAATTAAATTTCGTTTCATATAACTTTTGCAAATCAACAAAAATTCCTGAATTCAACTTACAATCTACAATAGTAAGAAAGAAAATCATGATGAGTGTATAAGATTCTTACGAAACAAACAAAAATATCCCGGTACAACTTACCGTCTAGGATATAAATGATGAAAATAAATTAGATTTCGTTTAATACATTTTTTACAAATATAATTGTCTAATAACATTCTTATTTAACTTACGGACTACAGATAATACAATTAAAACTCATTTCATGATTTGAGAAACAAATAACGAAATATTCTGGATTAAACTTACAATCTACAATGTTAAAAATAAAAATATTGTATTATTAAAAATCGGTTCATATGAATTTACGAAACAAAAAAAAAACTTTCTGGATTCAATGTACCCCCTACAAAGTTGACGATTAAAATTTATTTCATGTGATTTGACGATACAAATAATAAAATATGCTGGATTCCACTTACAATCTCCAAAAATAAAAATAATAATGCAATTAAAAATCATTTCATATGGTGTTACGAAATACTGTAAATAACAAAATATCTTGGATTGGACTTACCATCTGCAATAACATAGTAAAGAATAAGAATATAATTAAATCTTATATAATTTTAACTAAAACACAACTATACATGATTTTAGCTTACCATCTACAAAGTAAAGAATAAGAATAAATTAAATATTTTATCATATGATTTCTACAAAAACTTAATAAAAATTACGGTTCTACTTACAAGCTATAATATAATATGATGCAATTAAATTTGTTTGTGTGATTTACGATAGAATAATAAATTTTCCTGCACTTACTGCCTATAAAAAATAAGAATGATAACACAATACAATTTCATATTATTATATATGCAAATAACAAGTGTATCCTGAATTCAATTTACCATCTATAACAACGAAGAAAAGAATATTGTTTAATATTATTTTACAAAACATAAAGGTATAATGGATTCAACTTACCACCTAAAAAAGTAAAAAAAATAAGAATTTGAATTTCATTCCGTACATTTTAAGAAACAAGATGACAAAATTTCTTGGATTTAACTTACAAACTATAAAAAATAGATTATTAATATAATTAAACCTGATTTCATAGAATTTTTACGAATAATGACAAAATATTTTAAATTTAGCTTACTCTCTATAAAATTAACGATTGATGCAATCAAATATAATTCCGTATAATTTTATAAGAAAAAAAATACGAAATAATCCGGATTCAACTTACTCACTATAAATTTGACGGTTAATACAACCACCTTTTTTAATATTATTAAAAAAATCAACAATAAATATAATTGAATTTACTTACTTTCTACAATAGCAAAAAAATAGCAGTAATGATATCAATGATGTCTTTACCAATCAAATAACAAAACCATCCTGGATACGACTTACCATCTACAATAGTAAATAACACAAATGAAATAAAAATTCCATTAAATAATATTTATAAAAAAAATTGCGAAAATATCCTTTGATTTAACCTGCCTTCTACATAAGAAAAAAAAAAAGAACATAACTAAATCCATTTTACAGTATATACTTTTGAAAGCCAGATAAAATATCCTTGAATCAGCTTACCCACTATAAAAGTTAACAGTCATAATCGATCTTCATTCGCGAATAAAATAACAAGAACATCCTTGATTTAACTTACAAACTGTAATAAGAATGCAATTAAGCCTCGTTTTATGGTTTTGTTAAACAAATAACAAAAATTTCCTGAATTCAACATACTCCCTATAGAGATTAACAATCAATCTCGTTTCACTTGATTTTTCGAGACAAATAAAATACCCAGATTTAACTTACTCGCTATAAAGTTGACAAATAAATTCAATCAAAATTCGTTTATGTGATTTTTTTATAAAACAAAATAACGAAATATATTATGTTCAACTTACCTTCTACGATAGAGAAAATCAATAACATAATTAAACTTCAATTCATACGATTCTAAAAAAACCACAAAAATATCCTAGACTCAACTTACTCTCTATAAAATTAAACGAGTGGACAATTAAAATTTGCTTCTTATGATTTTACGAAACTATTAACGAAATATCCCGGATACACTTACTCCCTATAAAAGTTGATGATCAATAAATGATATTACTAAATAAATATATCTATATGTTCTGGATCCAACTTACGTCCTAGTATAGAAAGTTGTTCATATGAATAAAAATTCGAATACATCTTCTCATGATTTCCGAACAAATGCAAATATCCTAGATACTACTTACTTCCTATAAAAACCATCGATTAGTGAAATTATTAAGTAAATAATGAAAATTCTGGATTTACTTACGTCCTATTATAAGCAAAAAAAGAAGAAATAATTAAATCCTACTTATTATATACTGATGACGAAAATGTTTTAAGTTTCTACTTACCCCCTACAAAGTTGACGATTAACACAATTAACTCTCATTTCATATAATTTATGAAATATTGATGTAATTGGATTAATTACCATCTAAAAGCATCATAGTCAATATTAATATATTATTATTCAAAATTGCACCCAATGATGATTTAATTATCTTTTGAAACTTTTAAACAAATAACCTTGTGCCGCTTCTACCATTCTTTTTGCATCTTCCGAAATCATGTCAATATTAGATCAATCAAAAATATATATATGCTGTATATTATATAAAAATCAAATTCGGAAAAATTGTCTTCGAAGATAGCAAAATGTAACATATACAGTATATTTTTTGGCCGTAATATTTAAATAATACATATACTGTATACTGTACTGTATGGCGGTCACGCAATATGCAGGCCAATTGTCTTTCACCCGATTCCCTATATAGTTATGTAATTTGATAATCATTGCGCCATGTAAGGCGCATCTGTGTACATTCTACATCGAAAAATACCATATGATTTATTTCCGATTGGCTGATGATCAGAAATTAGGATTCGAAGCATTATTTTAACTAATTTTTTTTTTAATATTAAATATATCTTAAAATATTTAAAATTATTGTCTTAATGTTTTTTTATATTTTATTTTTAAACAATACTTTTAATGATATGCATAGTTAATGCATGTATAATAATTTCAAATTACTGTAACTACAAGATTAAAAAATATATAATTTAATTATAATATTTTTCATCTGTTTTTTTTTACAATTTATTTAATTAATATAAAATTTTGTTTTTTATATAAAAATTATTAGACATTAAAAAGTAGGAAAATATTTATTTTTCTACTTATTATCTATTTTTAAAATCATATACTTTGTTTTTGACAATAATTAATTACAAATAATATATAACATTGCAAAAAAAAAAAATTAATTAAAAATCTTTTTATATATTTATAAAAATCAATATCAAATGTTATAAATTTTATAAAAACTAATATTACTATTATAAATTTTGTAAAAATAAATTAAAATATAATTTTGTCAATTCTCTGATTTGTTATTACTTTATATTGGCCAAGTAGTTAATTTTTTTTAATTGATCAAAAGCATTACATATGAGATTTTTATTGATAATTAATATCAATACTATACATGTGTTTGTATTTAATTCATATATTTTTCAAAAACCATATTATATTCATATTACTAAGTAACAATTAGTAAGTAATTAGAAATTGTATTTGATTCAAAGTCATATTGTAGATCAAATTTCTTTTTATGATAATAAAGAAACATGTATAATCAATATCATTACATTAAGCATCTTTACAAGCTAGACTATTGCTATTCTAGATATAAATTAATACTACTTAATGAATACTACTTAATGAATACTATTTCTAATATTACTGGTTTTTTTTAAACTAATCTGACTATTCTAATTAATCAACTTTACATCATATGGATAAGTTTATATTTAAGTAAAACTTATACAGAGAGAGCAAATTTTATTACTAGTTTAAAACTATTTCTTTCTATGGATCTAATTATATTTTTTAGCTATTAACCATAAGAAGATCATATGGAGTATTATTATAAAGATTAATTATGATTAATCTAATTATCTGTTATTACTGATTCTCAAAATGTAACACTAGTATAACATTACATTATTGTTTTTATCACCTGTAAAACTAGCATCCTTGTTGTAATTCTAATTTAATCTTAAAAATTTTCACTAAACTTACTTAATTTTAATAATTTTTGCCTAAATTATTATTATCTATAGTAAATTATCTTTGTTTTTTCAACTTATTTAAGTTCAAAAAAATACTACTCTTGGAATAAATCTTTAAACTTCAGATTGGAATAGATTAGCTTAAAATTAATCTTTTTAAATTACAGTATATAATAAATTCTGTAATTATCAATTTAGATTAAAGTTTTGTGAACTTATTGATAAAGTTAGCCAGAAATCTTTTTTCATATAATTCTATATACTTTAACCTGTTTTTAGCTTATAATCTTTAATAAGATCAAAGGTTTTATCTTTATATATCTTAACTAAATTTAAATATAATTAAAAATTATTGAATATAAACCTGCAGATTAATAGTAATATAAGTAATACTACTAGATTATCAAATGTATATCCTTAGTTTAATATCTATAGAAGGAAAATATATTAATAATGCTTATATGCAAGCTTTTCAATTTTTTTTTTATATATGACCTTAAACATTTAAATTTAATCATTATCCAATTAGGTTGCATAAAAATGGAACTTCTATTTTAATTAAAAATTATGATCACTAATTATTTCACTAAACAATACACCAATTATAGGTTAACTACTTTGAAAAAAACATTGACTAAAAACACTTGTGCATAGATAATATTTGAATAAACTCTATAGAAGTTGTATTCTACTTGATATTTGTACTTTTAAATTTAATAATTCAAATCAATTAAAAGCTTATAGAGTGTTTACTGAAAGATTTAAGAATTATACTTACTTGGCTAGCAACCAAGTTCTCAGATTTAATGATGTGTATCAACTATAGTTCTGAAAATTGAAAAGCTTGCATATAAGCA
>CAJVPV010000295.1:0-24092 GCA_910591835.1 Acaulospora morrowiae
TTTTTTTTCTTTGATTTCTTTGATTTATTTCAGATAATTGAGAAATTAGATATATTAGATATATTAGCGATAGTTTAAATAGTTGATATATTTGATATATCTGATATAATTTTTTGTAATTAGCATGTATATAAAGCGAAAAAAAATGTCTGAATAAACTTAACATCTATTTGTTTAAAAATCTAATTGCTAAACATCTAATTATTTAAATAACTACTATGCAAATGTGTGACATTTGAAGGTGAAACTGCAACCATAAAGGACTTTGGAAGAGTTTCAAAGTAGTTGTCAATGTGAATGCCCATTGCTACAACAGGAACTTAGGTATAGTTTGAGTAGACGAATGTGCATGCTAACAGATGAAATTGAGTTTATTTTTTAGTGAAAGAGAAGGATACTTGGACCAAATTATTACGCCTCAGCCTTAAAAACTTAATTATTAGAGAGGACTTCGACCGACCTCACAAAAGTGTATAGACTTTATTATCAAAAAATAAAAATATTTTTGAAAACATCTATTTTTTTAGATTGACAAAGGGATCAGTGGAAAGAATAATTAGTATAGTACTTTGTTTATATATAAGTATTGTGAGCAGTTTAATGTTGATATAAAAGAGGAAAAAAACAGTTGATTTTTGAAGCTTAATTATTAGGCCAATTGAATGTTCATAGTTCTTGTGGTTATAGGGGCAGAGGAAAGAGTGGATTCTGATGTTAATATCTTGGCCAATAAGGCTGTTAATATAATTTATGAATTTTCAAAATAGTATGAGAATCAAATCAGGCAGCACCAGATTGCTTGCGCAGCTTGTATTAATATGATTTCTTTTACTGTAAAGGGGAGGATTTTAGGGTTGATAAATTTGGTGATTAGAATTTTGATAGCAATGAGGTCGCAGCAATTTTGAAGCTTGACTGTATTACGTGTTCCGCGGTTTCACGACCACTGCACCCGCCTCTGGTGCTTGATGTTAGGTATTCTTCGTACTGGATAAAATGTTCACTTGTTTCGCGATATGGCGCACGTAATGAACTGGATTAACATGGCGTATTGAGAGATTGCACCTACAAAATAATGAATTGATCAGTACGAGACAATAGTATTCATGGATAAACAAGAGTCACTTGCTTACCTCACAGATAAAATATAGCACATCTCATTTGCCTTAAAACTGTCCCTATTACGGATAACATGTTAAAATGTAGAGCGAGCTGTGTCCAAACGGCCCGCGTGACTTTTCAAAACTACAGTATTTGTCATGGGAATGTGGTTACAATCTTTTGAGTTATTTTTTCAAAAAAAAAAAGAAACTCAGAAAGAAAATATTGTGGTACAACAATTCCGGTGTCGACCACTGTGCCAGTTTGCAATTTTTTCTTGAGGTCAGCGTTACTCTCGTTAACAGGAACAAGTCTTTGAGATTGAAAACAAAGAATATAAAACCTTTCTAAAAACATCACATTTTTAAAAACAATCTTTCAATTGTAGGCTATTACCGGCTTTATGACATTTCTATACAGTGACAAAAGTAAATTTTGGAAGGTTTTGTGATTCGTAAATTTTTTCAACGCGTTTCTATGGGCATCACTTCCTCTCTCATAATCTTTTCAACTTGACTTTCGGCAGTGCAGCGCCTGTAGAATACAATTTGATCGGGAAGTGCATCGTTAATTTTCCTGTACTGCACCATTAGCTCTTAAACCATCCTGCGAATCTTTTCGATAATATCATTTGCTAATTATATATTTATACTGTAACGGGACAAATATTTAATGGCCTTAGACACACACTGCGGCGACACTTGGACAATCTACGTCGCTGTGATGGAGGAGATCAGCACCAAAGAACATAAATTGAAAGAAAACAAAGATGTGGATAAATAATATTAGAAATCATTGATTGTGCAACTTAAATTCAATCGCACGACCTTATTAAATAAAAACTTGCCTTCTCCTTTGAATCCCTTCAAAGAAGCCGATCTCACGTCGCGCTAACGTGTAATTCGTCCCACCTAGTTTTCCGTTAATATTGATGGCAATGCTTGTAAAAATTAGTCACCACTTTCCTTGACTCCTTTTATATGCGAACCGAAGATACATTGAGATAATACTTCCGATTAGATTTGTCCATATTATTGACGCTAACCAAAAGTAACTGCTGTAAACATGATAGTTATTTAAATATGATAATAAAATTATCTGCAAGAAAAAACTGGCATTTTAATAACAATTATTAAACATACTTGACTAATCTGATCACGAACAAGAACATTTCAATCACGCACTTCATTAAAATTCACAAAACCTGAAATACTATAATTTCCTTTTGCGTCAATTCCTCAATCAATAATTTTAGAGTATTACTATTTCTTGTTCTTTTAGATATCTAGAATCTTCGAATGACACTACAGACAAATTCACGAGTAAGCATCCCTGAGGTGAAGATGAAAGAGCATATTTTGTGTTGATGTATATTTTTTTTTTCCTCGGATAATAAGAACCTACCGTGACAAATTTTTTAACTTTCCAATTACCAGCATTCTGAGTAATTCGTAGGCAATTGGCTGTAATGTCTTCACCACGCACGCTAAAGAAAATAATTTATAACAATCGGAAATATTGTGAAAAGTTGCAAGAATAATTACATTTCAGCTCAATAAATTGATTATTCGCTTCCATTCCGATAGGTTTTATTATTTAGTTATTCTGATGTTTATATATGTTATTAATTGTATTGAGTTCGTTCGAAACGATCCTTTGGTTTGATTTCCGTTTTTTCAATCACATCCTTTCAATGTAACTTTAAAAGATAGTCGGTACGATATTCTGACCTAGGAAGCCTTACGACATTAGCAACAACTCATCCAATGAAGTGAATTTAATCATTGTAACAAAGGATTTCGATATCGGTATTAATTTTTAAGTTTAAATACCGAACCGAAATTTTCGGTAAAATACCAATTGGTGACTCACCCGAAATAATTGAACATATCGCGATCGGTAAGTATTCTTCGGACCTAGATTTTTTTAAGGAAGCATGGGATACTGTAAGCTATGTCCCATAATGCTATAATATTTTGGATTTTTCCATTCCAGAGTTGGCCGGTTTCGACTTTTACATATTCGGCCATTGGTCTGAGCAAAATGTCGCTGGAAAATTTCACTACCACCTTATAGGTTTTGGGGTTACCCGAGTCGTTCGTTGGTCTTCCTGCGACCTATAGATACTGATTAGAATGTAGAGCAAAAGTCATCTGAATATACACCGTACGTAAAGATATTACTGTGAGTTCTTTGACCCTTCTGCAGTCCGTAACATCATTCAAATAATATAGAAGCTGCCCGTCGTAGATGACCGCACGCTGGCCAAATTTTTTATCCTTTATTAACTTTATGAAGATGACATCAGAACCTTTTTTGAAAACCTTGGATACCTTTCTACTCTCTGGATCGTAATTTCCAAGATGTATGATTTCATTATTGGATATAAAATTATATAATAATGATAAAGCAAATTGGAGCTACATATGTGTATGTGGATACAGTAATACACAGCACGGAAATTTTTTTTAAAAAAAGAAATTTGCATCAAGCGGGGTTTATTTTTTCTTATTACGTTACCTTTTTTACTTCCAAAAAATTTGTTCGTACATTGAACACCGTGAAATTTACAACTTCACCATCTGATGGTGGTCGTTTTCTTATTAGTTTTGCTATCTCCGACATATATGGTATTGTGAATATATTTTGGTTGGTTAGATTGGTAAGACGACTGCGCGACAAGAAAAAAAGAAAAAAATCGTACCTCACTTATAATATCTGTAACGGTTGTGTAGTTTTAGTTCTTGAATAGTAATGATTGATTGAGGAATTGATTTTAAAAAAACGGAATCGTATGTCACATCCAAAAAAACGAACAAAACCACACAGAATACGTGAATTGATCACTGAAAATATTTAGAGGGTTAGATTTTCAAAGTTAATAGATAACCTAGTGTATTTTGTTCCGAATCCATTTAAATATCTTTTCTTATAATTCTGTTCCTTATATCGAAAATAGTATAAGAGTATCTATAAAATTAATATTTAAATTTGAGATATACTGTATTTAGTGCAATCCGTTGCTCTATGAAGCAAGATGCATATTACAATTGTTCAAAACAAGAAATATAGATTATCATTAAGGAGAAGCTCAAAATCCAGTTGTTCATCGCTTTCAAACTTTCAAACTTTCAAAATCTATTGTTGTTTTGTTGTATTAAGTTAATAGCTTGTACTCAAAAAATACAATTTTTTCTTTCTACTTGTTTTTTTGTTAATTTTGATTATGTTCAAAGAGACATATTTGAAGTAATTCCAGCCATTACTAAAACCTTGGTTCAAGACTTCTTTAAGAGATTTATTGTTTGTAAAGATTCTTTAAAAGAAGTTTTGATACTCAGGAATTTATCTAAATGATATACAATTTTTTTTGAAGATCTGAAATAGAAGGTTGTCTTAATTTTTACTCTAAAATTAACTTGTATAATAATAACAAAAGAATTACTACTATAACAGACATAAGAATTTTCTTAAAGATAGCGCTAGGGACAAATTAAACGCCTTAGAAGCTTCATAAATATGTACAATAATTGCTTGTACTTTACATAATGAAGTATACCAACTTCGAAAATTTGTTGGAAATGGGCTTGCAGCTACAGTCAATGTTCAAATCCTGAAACAATTATTACAAACACTTCATAATAAAGACATTGGAAACAGTTGTAGAATGATAGTAGTCATATGACTGCAAATTACTCAAGAATAACGAATATGTTAAGATTGAAATATGTAAGAAATAATTATGGAACTAGCGAGAAAAACAGTAGAATTAGTTAATTATGATACAATAAGTATAATTTTATTTTTCTTTTATATTCACCTATTTTTTATAAGTTTAAAAGGGCTATCAATGATAGAATACTATATAATATAATTAGCTTCGAAGTTGTTTTACCACCCAAAATATCTCTGACATATCGGTTTTTATAAAGAATTTTTTTGTTTGACAGAAGAACAAACTATAGGAATTTTGATTTTGTATTACAAATTAATCATACATTCTGAATAATTGTTCATAATCGCAAAAAAATCTATTATTCTCACTCAGATACTTTTTATTTTACTGATTTGTTACATGAAGAAACGATATGGGAGTAATGTTTCCTATACTATCCTGCGTCATGTCTCTAACTCTTTCATTTCTTAATTTTAGTCTTTTTCTTTGTAAAATATATCACATTTTCGTTCGTTATGATGGTGTATCCCGTGACAATCACATGACAAAAGTAAAACAGAGAATCAGTATCGGTAAAGATGGCACACGCATGGTGTAGCTCATCTTTTTTACATTGTTTATGATGACCTCATGCAAGGTGCGATGCATCACTACATTTTTTATGCAAATCATTTATATGATGACCTCATGCAAGGTGTAGTGTGTCAACTACATTTCTTATACTTTTTTCATATGATCTCAAAGTTAGAGATGGCCCACTCGAGAGTGCGGCACATATACGGTGATGGCTCATGCAAGGTGTAGCGCATCGATGCTTAAGGCCCACGCAAAGGTGTAGCACAACAGTGCTTGTACGTAAAAACTTAACTGGATCCTGCATAAATATCATGTATCAGGTAATAAGGAGTGGTGGGCAGGAGCAAACACAAAAGAGCCGGAACGTAATCAGGCAACAAAAGTAAGAAAACACTAAACTGATCTACAATAATAACCATTTTCTTAAGTATTCTTTCTCGTTACACGAATCTGATATAGGAAAGATCCTCGTGATAATACCCCTTGCGTGACTTTGTCAGCGCGTCGGGTCATTATTCTCACTCAGATACTTTTTATTTTATCAGTTTGTTACATGAAGAAATGATATGGGAGAAAAAAAGAGGATCGTATTTGTTAGTATAAGATACTTAGAATCCTATTCTCTTTGAAGTATTTTGCAGTGTTGTAGATACTAATCTGAGGTATAAAGTTACCAACTGTGACAGCCAGTCCTTGATGCTCATGATCTGGAATAGTGTTAATTCTGCTTTTATAGCGCTCGTGGCACCCCCAATTCTTACACTATGACCAAAGTATCTTCCTTCTAGATTCGCGTGAAGTGCGATTCTTTTTACTACCACGTTTACCGTTTCAGTCGTCATACACTTTCCTTGTATATTTACGAATAATGGATCATAATCCTTGACTATTTTCCTTAAACTGAGGTACTCATAGAGCAGTTTTAATGGGCAATATTTCGAGTCTGAGGGTTCGATAGGTATAAATTTTCCCTTTGCAAGTTGATCAGTTTTTGATCGGTTTATTCTGATCCAATAAATGTCATCTATTATTTTTACATCATTTATTCATAGGGCGCAGAGCTTGGCAGGTCGTCACATAGTTCGAAGGCCAATAGCAATTATGGTGCAGTCTCGTTTCCAGATTTCGTGAGAGGCGTCTACAGGTGGGTTGTCTACATAGTTTCGGAGGGCTTCTACTGGCAAAGGGTCCTGTGGCCAGATAGCTTCTTTATTGGAGGCTGCTAGTTTAGTTAATCTCTTCGCAAGGTTCTGGACATTATGGTCTAAGGTAGGGTCAGTAAGTAATTTCTTTTGGTGGAATTTGCTAATTGCCGCCAAGAAAAAACAAGGTTTCATAGATCATGATAGTAAATCGGACCACGTTAGAAACATTAGTATAGTGTTTGGGTGGGTTGGGCAGGAGTTCAGTTTATGTATTTTGCAAAAGGTGTCAAATTCGATCCATAGCTTGTTTAGTCGTTTCTCGTATGTTGATTTAGGCAATAGAATTTCGTTTGCTTTTGTGAAGAGCGAATCTAAAAATGAATTTTTACTGCCTGAAATCGCCAGTGTTGATTTTTCCAGGGTTCCGGTGAGGAATTTCCCCCCGGGCTTGGTAAGAAACTTTCGGTTGCTGGTGATAGGTTTATTGATTCGACGGTCAGTCAAAGCAGAATCGGCCACCATGGTACTGAAGGCCATACTGGAATGATCATAATTATTCTTGTGTGGGATTGTATCCCATGTTCGAATACCTTGTGTATCATACTTAGTGGGGCAAACATAGTTGTTTTCTAGTGTCCAGCTCTGTGTAAAACAGTCCACGGCTTCCGAATTTGGACAATAGAAGCGGTTGTTGAAACGAGCGACTTTTCTTGTCTAGTAGCTCGCCATCCTGTCGATCGTGATGGGACCCCATTTCGAATCTAACATTTCGAATAAGTGTTGGGCGAGTGACCAGTCAGACCCATCGAAGTGTCTTGTCAAGGCATCTGCCAGATTTAGTTTTAATGAAACCCATAAGAATTCGTGAATTTGTATGTCGTGTTGATTGCAAAAATTCTAAATTTCGCACATTATTTCTTTTTGCCAGGATCGTTTCCCCCCAGATTCCACAGTTTTTTGGGCAACTCGGTTGTCTATGAATACAGTGATCCATCTGTGTTTTATTTTCTGTAGGAATGACTCCAGACCGAGGAGGGCGGCAGTTAATTTGAGTTGCGCAATGTCTGTATAGCTGTGTCGATATTTCCAATTTCAGAAGGTCCACTCTTGTCCCAATGTTGCTTACCATCCCGTCGTTGAAGTATCCACGAATAACGGTATTATCTGAGAGGGCTTCCATGCGAGTTTTCTATTCTTCTCTTTCAGGTTCTTTATTACCCAATCTATGTCTATTTGCACTTGTTTCGTTAAATGGATTTGATTGTCCCATTCCCAAGGTCTTTGGTATTTCACGTCGATCAGTGAATAGAGCTCCAGGCATCGGACTTTTGCGTATATGAAGGCGTGACTCAGGCTTATAAGTTTTCCCATGGCTGAGGATAGGTAACGAGCAGTAACTTTTGTCGTAAGTAGAAGATTTCATAGGCAGCATAAGGTATTGTTTATTTTTGAGTCCGGAGCTGTGACTATTCCCATTTCCGTGTTCAGGATCATCCCATAGAACTTGGGTTGCTGGGTAGGTTCCAAGTGACTTTTTTCAGCAAGGATAAATCCACAATTTTTTAGATCCCGTAGTATGATTGAATCTCTAATTTGAACAAGGGTTTCTATGCATGGGTATGCAATCCAAATATCGTTCACATAATTCCCGCAAAAGATACCATTTGACTACCAATGTCCAATCAGAGCCCGCATGATCTTTGAAAATACCCAGACCGCTTGACTTAGGCCAAACGGAAGTATGCGATAATGGTACCAATTTTTCTCTATCTTGAATCCAAATAGTCTTTATGCTTTTGTGTCCATTATTACATGATGGTATCCTTCTTTTAGGTCTAGAACGATTACCCACCAGTTTCGTCCTACCATATGCAAGAAGGTCTTCAAACCTTCAAATCTGAAAGACTTCTTTGGAAGTGTAGCATTCAGGCGCCTGAGATCGATCACTAGTCGCCATTTCTTCGGGCTGGATTTTGGGGTTAGGAAAACTGGGCTCACTTCGAGCAACGAAGATGGGCAGTAATCCGAATTCAACGCTAGTACTATTGCACCTACTTCTGAGAGTCTTCTTATCTCGCCATTTAGCTATAGCATCTGAGTATCTGTCAGGGGGTATTGGGGTGGATCTGGTTGTTTTGTAAGATGTAGTAGATTTTTCAGGAACAAGGGAATTCCAAATCTCAGCCAATTGATGATCAAGTCTGGTGCGTGAATTTTCTCTTTCCAGTATTGAACATGTTCCTTTATATGTAGTCGTCCTGTTACAGATAGGTGTTGCAGGGCCCGAGTGTAGTCAATCGCGCTTTGCATCATCTTGGGTTTGGCTATATTTATTCTTATAGGTGTCATAGCCTCTTGATCGATAGTTGGGATGGTAATCTTAATGATATTCGGGGTTTCTGTTTGAATCTGAAGGGCAGTAATAGGCAAAGTATCTATAACCTTCGCAGATGTAACATCTACCTGAGTTCTTTGTAGAACAGTTTGGGAGTTGATTATAGGGACGAAGAAATTTGTTGGAATTTTGGTAGTTGTTTTGATCGCTGTGCAGGTAAGTATTTTGGTAGTTGTTTTGGGAGCTATGCTTAGCGTAAGGATATGTCAGTGATTTATTAAATTCGTAGGTTTTTATCCGTTTATTCTTTTTGATATCCACTAGTGTTTTCGCTTTCTCGATCAACTCATTTTCCCTTTCATCCATTCGTCTTGGGTATTAGGTAAGGCAGATGCAATATCCCAGCCATATCCTTCAGCAACGCATATAGTAAATATACTATTTTCTGTTTCTTTTCGAGCACGATCAATATGGATTATGACTTCGTCTAGATCTCTAGATTTTGACACAAGATCGAGTTCCTTTCCAATTATACATAAAGAATCGTATTCATGTTAATCGCGGTTCTTTTCAAATTTGTGTACTGGCCACGTTTTATCAGTTTCCACTTTGTGGCGAGTGTCATGAACCTGATTAGTTACAGAATTTAGTCTATCATTAAAATTTAGGATGGCACTTTCTAGTTTTTTAAACTTGGATAGCACCCTATTTTCCATTATATCATCACTTTTTTCTTTGTATAGCTTATGCTTTCGTGGCCTCTTTTGAGCTTCTAGAGGTGTTTCATTTGTATGATGCTGTGAAGTGGTAGGTTCATCTATGTCTAAAATAATTGGTAAGGTTCTTGTTTTAGTTTTTGATTTTAGTGCTAGCTCTCTCAAAGTTTGTGTTTGTGGGTCGATATCCATTTCGTCGAAATTGTGGTCAGATATAGTTAAATTGGCATCATTATTATCATGTTTCCCATTATCATTATTTACGGTTTCAGACTCTTTGGCTTTTCCTTTTCCTTTTGAATATTCCTTTAATTTTTGGAGAAGGTCAGCTTTAACTCCCCCTGTAGGTATCCCAAGTCCCTTACAGATTTGTTCGAGGTCTCCTTTTGATACGTTAGATTCCATGGCGTTAAATATATGTGACATCAATATTTCGTTAGTCAGTTATTTTTGCTATTTAGATATCTAGTTATTTAATTATTTTGACACGACGTAGGAGCGAACACAAAAGAGCTAAAACATAATCGGACAACGAAGGTAAGAAAACACTAAACTGATCTACAATAATAACCATTTTCTTAAGTATTCTTTATCGTTACACAAATCTAATATAGGAAAGATCCTCGTGATAATACCCCTTGCGCGACTTCGTCAGCGCGTTGGATCATATTCAGGAAATCAATTAAAGCTTATTTTTTAATATAAACAAAGAACATTTCGTTTTTTATAGCGTCTTGATTATCAGCGCTCTTCCGTTTTTAACTCTCATTGGGATATTCTGACCGTGACCTCTACCGCAACAATGACCTCCACGTGTGTCGCGGCCTCCACGACCACTGCGCCCGCCTCTGGTGCTTAGTGTTAGGTATTCTTCGTATTGGATAAAGTGTTTCGCTTGTTTCATGATATGGCACACGTAATGAACCGGAGTAACATGGCTTATTGAGAGATTGCACCTACAAAATAATGAATTGATCAGTACGAGACAATAGTATTTATGAATAAACGAAAGTCACTTGCTTACTTTACAGATAAAATATTGCACATATCGTTTGCCTTAAAACTGTTCCCATTATAGATAATATGATAAAATGTAGAGCGAGCTGTTCCCAAAGGGCCCACGTGACTTTTCAAAACTACAGTATTTGTCATAGAAATGCGGTTACAATCTTTTCAGTTATTTTTTCAAAAAAAAGAAACTCACATAAGATAAAATATTGTGGCACAACAATTCCAATGTCGACCACTGTGCCAGGTTTGCAGTTTTTTTCTTGAGGGTCATCGTCACTCTCGTTAACCAGAACAAGTCTTTGAGATAAAAAAAAAAAGAATATAAACCTTTTTAAAAACATCTTTCAATTGAGGAATATTACCTGGCTTGATAACATTTATATACAGTAACAAAAGTAAATTTTGGAGGGCTTTGTGATATTTAAATTTTTTCAACGCGTTTTCTACGGGCATCACTTCCTCTCTAATAATCTTTTCAAGACTTTCGGCAGTGCATCGCCTGTAGAATACAATTTAATCGGGAAGACCATCGTTAATTTTTTTGTACTGCACCATCAACTCCAAAACCATCCTGCAAATCTTTTCGATAATATCATTTGCTAATTCTATGTTTATACTGTAACGGGAAAAATATTTAGTGGCCTCGGGATTTATCGAGGCACACACTGCGGCAACACTCGGACAACCTACGTTGAGATCAGCAAAATTAACTAATCCAATTGCACGATCTTATTAAATACCTTTCAATGAAACTGATCTCACGTCGCGCTAACGTGTAATTCGTCCCACCCAGTTTTCCATTAATCTTGAGGACAAATGCTTGTAAAGATTAGTCTCCACTTTACTTGGCTTCCTTTCATATACGAACTAACGATGCATTGAGATAATACTTCCAATTCGACAGCACAACATTTTTATATAATCCATTATTGGAAGAATAATTTAAGAGGAACAATGCATATTATCAATCAAGACAATTTCCGATTAGATTTGACACTAACCAAAGGTGACTGCCGTAAATAAAATAGTTATTAATAAAAATATCAGCAAGAAAAAACCGGAATTTCAATAACAATTATTAAACATACTTGACTAATCTTTGCTTTGTTGATTTACAAATGAAATCTTTGGAACTTTAGGTACATTCTGTAAATAATTAAATGAACACGAACAAGAACGTTTCATTAAAATTCGCAGAACCTGAAATAACCTACAATTTCCTTTTGCGTCAATTCCTCAATCAATAATTTAGAGTATTTATTATTTCTTGTTCTTTTGAAAATCAGGAATCTTCGAATGACACTACAGACAAATTCACGAGTACGGATCCCCGAGGTGAAGATAAAAGAGCACATTTTGTGTCGCAGCATAAAAAAAATATTTTTTTTTCATCCTCGGATAACAAGCCTACCTTGACAAATTTTAACTTTCCAATTACCACCATTCGGAGTAATTTCCTTGTTTTCGTAGGTAATTAACTGCGATGTCTTCAGCACGCGCGCTGAAGAAAAATAATTTATAAAAATCGGAAATATTGTGAAAAGTTGCAAGAATAATTGCATTTCAGCATAAATTGATTGTTCGTTTCCACTCCAATAGATTTTATGATTTCGTTATTCTGATGTTTATATACATTATTAATTTCGTATTGAATTCGTTCGAACGATCCTTTGGATTGATTTCCATTTTTTCAATCACATCCTTTCGATGTAACTCTGAAAGATAGTTGGTACGATATTTCTGACCTAGGAAACCTTACGACATCAGCAACAACACATCTGATTAAGTGAATTGAATCATTGTAACAAAGGACTCAACCGAAATAATTGAACATCGTTATCGGTAAGTATTCTTCGAACCTAGATTTTTTTAAGACCACGCAGGGGAGCATGGGATACTGTAACTATGTCCTATAATGCTATAATATTTTGCATTTTCCCATCCCAAAGTTGGCTGGTTTCGACTTTTAAATATTCGACCATTTTTCTGAGCAAAATGTCGCTGGAAAATTTCACTACCACCTTATAGGTTTTTGGGCTACCCGAGTCGTTCGTTGGTCCCCCTGCGACCAATAGATATTGATTAAAATGTAGAGCAAAAGTCATCGGAATATACACTGTACGTAATGATAATTACCATGAGTTCTATGACCCTTCTGCAGTCCGTAACATCATTAAAAGAATATGAAAGCTGCCCGTCGTAGGCGACCGTGCGCTGGCCAAATATTTTATATTTTATTAACTTTATGACGACGGCATCAGAACCTTTTTTGAAACCTTGGATACCTTTCTGCTCTCTGGACCATAATTTCCAATGTGTACGATTTGACTTTGGATAATTAAACCATTAACAATATTTACAAAGTAATATCTATTTATTTTTATATAGTTTTTGTTTTTTGAATAAAAGATTTTAAAAAGTAAAATAAAAGAACAGATTAATAAGTTTACAAATTTTTTATTAAATTTATATCCTTTAAAATATAAATTTTAAAATTTTTTTAAATAAATATTTATTAATAATTGTAAAAATTTCAATTATAATAAAAAATTTTGTAGATTTTTTTGCAACACACTGTATATCTGGATATCTCTTATGTAGTAGTTGTCTTATAGGAAGAGTTCCATTCAATATATGCACACAAAAAATTGATACATTACTGTATTTGTTGTATTGATTATTTTTTTATACAACAGATTAAAATATAAAAATAATGAAATAAAGATTAAAAAATATAAGCTTTTTATCTACAAAATATGTGTTTTTTAAAAAATAACAAATTTGTCAAATATTTTTTAAACATCATTATATAAATTTGATTTTGCCTGAAAAAATATTTTGAGCAAGAAATATTTAAGTCTTTAATATTTTCAAGTATATATAATAAATATATTAATATAAATTAAATAAATTTTTAAAATTGTAATTAAACTATCTCCATATATCATTATTTTGGTTTTTAATATGCTTACATAACTTATTATATATTATATTGTATTACTGTATCTTGATTGTATTTTTTTAAATGACTTTTTATTACAAAAAAAATTTTTTTTTATCACAAACAAGCATTAAATGCAAGATGTTAATTAAACTTTAGTTTATAGTTCTTATATTAATAATCTTTATATACAAAGTAAGCAAGTTAATTATAGCCTATTACAACTTTTACCTTTAATACGCATTGCCACCAAGTAGGTGTTTATATACTAAAAATGTTGAATGGTTAATTCCTATTCAAAATAATAAAACTATTGCTGAAATAAATATTTTTTGTTGTTAAATTGTCTGAGAGTTCTAAAATATTGAGAACTTTTTAAAAACTACTTGAAGATGATTGATTGATAATAGTAGAGCTAATATCTTTGATTTTTTTTTATTTAATTCCTAATAATATTGATATTGTAGCAGTTGCTGAATATTGCTTCCAGATTTTATAAAGAATTTTGAGAGAATAATTTGAGATTTTATTTTTTTATTAAAGGATGTCAAGAGAGTTATAAATTTTTTCAGAGACAAATTCATTATTAAAATGTTAGTCAAATTTATAGTATAGAGGTAGTTGGCATAGATTGAGATTAGCATTTCTTTTGAAATATTGAAAATAATGATAATGTCAAGCTTGGATTTTTTTTCTTTATTGTAATTAAGCTGTAAATACAGGAAAAAAATATGTTCAAGATTCTTAGGATATATATTATATAGTAAACAAATGTTATTAGTATAGAGTTAAAGATATCTTTTATGAAGCTTGGTTCTGATAAAAAACTGGTTTGAAAAAATTTTTATTCTGAAAGCAACTAGTGACTTGTAGTCGAGATTATTAATTTTTTTAAATTTTTTGTTAAATTTAATAATTAGTTTTAATTTATTTAGGATTAATAGTTTGTAGGTTGCAAATTTGCTAAGAAAAAAGTGGAAATTAGGACTCTGAAAAGTACTGAACCAGTATCAAAATGGTATTGAAATGGTACCGATCTATAGTAAATTTAATATATGGGTTGTGATCCACTCATATGAATTTATAGTAAAATTAAGTATCAAACTGGTATCAAAGTGGTACCATTAGGAGCCCTAGTTGAAATTAATATAATTAATTGTGAATTTGATCTAGTAAGTAATGCTTGTTACATAATTATAATTAATAAAGTAGCAATATACTGTATCATGTTTTAAAGAATATATTATTGGAATTGGTATTAGTAATCCTTGAGATAACAGAATAGAAAATAGGTTTTTATCCAAAAATTCAGATAAGGGTTATATGTTTAATTTTTGTTTGTTCATTAATTATTATAATAAATTGTCTATATGAATGTTTGATTTGATACTTGATATATTCAGAGAGGTGGATGTTAAGTTTAGAAAAGAAATAACATGTTATTGATAAAAAGTGTAGATAGTTTAAATAAGTGAGATAAGAATAGACCAAAAAAAGGATAAAGGATTTAGTTAATATTATAAGTAAGACACAATAGTAAGTTATAAATAATAGTAATATTATTGTTTAGAAGTATAGTTTATAATTGTTGAACTGTAAAAGAAAAGATTGAAGAGATATAAGTAGTATTGAAGTATTGAGAGATATATGGATAAGAAAGTCAATTAATTCTTGTGTATTATTGAAGAGAAAGTGGATGCCATTTCTTTTAGTTGATCAGGTAGATTTGAATAAGTTAATATTGAATAATTTGGAGCAAGATTGTGGGTCACATTAATATTTTTTAATTTGTTTTAAGTTTATGAGAATATGATAATATCCTAATATGATTTATTGGATAATTATATAACTTTAATTAGGTTAAGGTTATTAGAATTGTTAATATATATCCAGAATTGTAATCTGCAGTTTGAAAGAGGTAAAGTATTACCAGTAATTGTATTATATGAGCTGAAAATGTTTTTGAATCAAAAAGATATGGGTTTAGATAAAATGTGGTTTCTGTAAGTATACAACTCTTTCCAAAAAGTTTGAAGTAAATACTATAAGAGAAAGTATTATATACAATTTTAATATTAGAGTAATAAAAAACAAGAGCAAAGTGTTTGTTAAATTTAAAAAAGAGACCTGTGAGTCTATAGCATAGTGGTTAGTGCTCTGCAGGTCAGATCACAAGATACCAGTTCAATATTATATGAAGGTAATTGAATAGATTAATATAGTATTTGGCACTATAACCAATTATGTATTGTTTCTTATAAGAGCCATTTCATATGCTAATCCAGTGAGCATTGAAATTGTAATCTTTCCATTAAGGTGTAATAATATGATAATAATTCAGTTAGTATTATAATAATCATCTAATGTAAAGTATTACCACATATTTGAATATACAGACTGGACTCTACTTCATCTTAATCAACTCTTATCAATTATCAAAAACATTCATTTATTTGGATATACAGATTAGGCTATATTCCATCTTAACAAACCCATATAATACTTTCCTTTCCTGCTGGCTAGTGAATAAAGAAGCTTTAAAAGAGAGCACTATATCAATACTACTCTTGTGCAACATGGTTTCTTCACCTCAACAGTTTATGTAAAGAGTTGTATCCTGCTTGGCATTTATGTCCCTAGATTTGGCAGCCTAAATCAACTGGTCTGAAACTAGAATGTCTACTAGGATATAAAGAAATTTTTAAGGAGTTATGTCCCATTTGATTACAAGAGTCCCTAGATTTGATAGCTTAAAGCCAACCAGCAGTTAAAACTGAAGCATTTACTAGGAAATACATTATATCGAGAATCCTCTGCCATATTAGCTGTGTGAGCAAAAAGGTGTAATGTAATAAGCAACCTTAGGAAATAATCAACAATATTCATTATCCTTACACAAAAATGGATCAGTAGATTAGATGATTTAAAAACCAGTGATAGGATTTCCATCTCTTAGATAGGTCTTCTCAAAAAATATAAATCCACTTCATGAGTATTAACAGTATTACTAAGCAATAAGTAAATAGGCTAGTATTTAGCTGTTGTAATAATAATAGACAATGTTTAATATAATATTAAATTAATGGTTATTTAATAAAATTTCTGCATCTAATGGCATTCTATTATAAAAAAAAAAAAAGTTAAATTTAAAGAAGAAATCAATTAAATGTTTATAATTGAAAATCTTAAAAGAATATAAAAGGGGACAGATATTAATTTTAAACTTTTTTGCAAAATAGGTTATGAATGTTAACCAAGTTTTTCTAAAATGATGTGGACTACAGATAGGACATAACCAGATTGCATGTGCAGCTTGAATTGATATTATTTTTTTTAATATATGGAAGGGTCTTTGGATTTATTAACTTGATAACTAAAAGTTTAATTGCAGTAAGGTCTCTTTTATTTTCAAGCTTAATTAGGATTCCTAATGATATCATCACTTTGATACCTGTTTAATATCAATTCAATATTTAAATTTATTATAAATTTATATAAGTGAATCACAATTTATATATTAAATTTACTATTGATTAATATCATTTCAATATCATTTTGATACCAGTTCAATACTTTTTAGAGCCCTAAGTTTGATAATATTAAGGTCTGCTTGGGAGAAAGAGATTTTGTTTGAGATTGTTTGTTTGACACCTAATTTGTTTTTAATAGCTTTATTTATTTTTAATTAAAGAAAGTTAATCTCAATATTTGTTGATATAGAAGTGTAAATTGTATATTCTAGTTGTGCTGAAATGATTCAGTAGAATACTTGTTTCATAATTGAGCCATTCTATTTCTTTTAGTTAAATATTGTTTTGATGAAGTTAATTACTTTCTTTTTAAGTTTGGTTTTTGTGAAAAAAATTCAAATTTGCCAGAAATATAAATTTCTAAATAGTGTTAACATAAAAATTATAATAGAGAGCATAATGCAACATGTGGGGCCCGGTGTGGTACTGCATGGAGCATCGATCATGCATCAATTATGCCTGATCGATGGGTGCAAAGCTTATCAAAGTTTAGCAATTCTGCATAATGCAATAATAGATTTAGAGATGCGTTACAGTTATATAAATAGCAGTGATGTCCAAATATAAAAGCATATATAGAGATAGATATCGCCAGTAACATAGATCCACTTAACCCAACATTACATGAGTCTTGATTCAGATTAGTAACAAACTTGCCATTGAGACTAACAGTAGTAAATTGTTTTATAACAAGATTTGACTTATATAGGTTTATTCTCAATGTATAGGATCTAGTTTTTGCATGAATTTTTTGACTTTAGATTAGCTATAAGATCAGTTTTTTTTTTGTTGCAACTGATTGAATTGAGCTTAAGGAAAAAGTAAAAGATATCAGTGGCAGCTTGTAAAGAGTTGAGAAAGAAACTTATTAAGGTGATATCATCTATATATGCAAGAATTTCAGATTTAGAAATATTTGATTTATAACTTCAGTAACTATAAGGTTATAAAAGATATCTATAGGAGAGGGCCAGTGTTTCTTATTGATCAATTTTATTGCTGACAGTAATTGAATTGGTGAGTTTATAATGAAAGATAACTTGAAGCTTTCTGTTATAAAGAAGATTTGATGCTAGTGAAATGATTTGAACAGGAAGTTTTATTTTTTTTATGGCAGCTTCAAAGCTAGCGAGATTTACAAAATAGAAGACTTTAAAGATATAAAATGACAAGATCCAAATTTCATCTCCTAGATTATTGGCAACTTCTAATTTGAATATTGGAATAAAGATTGGTTCCATTGTACTATAGTTTTTTATTCCTACAAAGTTAAAACCAAAGAGGATATTTTTACTGTTAATAATAGAGAAGATTCATTTGTTAATAATTTTGACAAAGATTTTGTAACTGGATTCAATAAGTGAGATTGGCAGATGTTTGCTAGATTATATGATCTAGTAAGAAGCAAAATTGCTAATTGTTTCCAATGCAATGGTAATTGGAATGAGGTAAGAACTTTGTTAAACAGGTTTTTGATTTGTTGTCTTGCAGAAGCTTTAAGATTTATTCAAGCTTTGTAAGGAATACATATAAAACCAGATACTTTTTGCCTAGAGAAATTGTTGAGAACTTTGTCAATTTTAAGTATGTTATTTCACTAATAGTTGAATCAAATGCATAATTGGAAATATAATTTCTTAAGGTGTATTGGTCTTGCCAAGACTGGTTTATAGTAAATAGTTTTGGTTCAAGGAATTTTTTTGAACTGATTGTTGATAATTTTGATAAGTTTTTTAGGATTTTTGTATAGTTCTTTTCTATTAATTAGAATTGAGAAGTCAAGAAATTGTTTTAAATATTCTAAAGCTTTTTGAAAGCATTTTTAGTTTTTGACAAAACCTAGAATAGTGTCTCTTATGTCTTTTTGAAGTTTCAAAAGAATATTTTCATTTGCTTTGATTGTTTTTTTATTAATTAATATTTTAATGTTTTTCTTAGTAAATTTGAAAAAGATATATTATTAGATATGTTGCTATATATAGTTGTTGCCATTCAGTTTAACTTTGAGATTGAATTTTTTAAGTTTCTCAATGATTTAATTGCTACTTTAACTAATTTGATGGCTGTTATATAGTGTTGTAAAAGATTTTTTTTTGTTTAAAGTTAGTTTGTTTTATTTGAGGTACAGTGGTCACAGAAAAGATCCAGAATTTTTTTGTCACTAATAAAAAACTCATAATTTTGACTTTATTTTTTTGAAACTTTGTAAGAATGACCTCATCACACAACAAAAAAAAAGTGTAAATACTAATAGTAATTTTTTTCCCTTTTTTTCAATCACCTGTTCAAGGCAATTTTTCATACTACCCACTAAATTAAGATAGAGATCATAATCCAAACCCTTCTATTCCACCTTAATAATCAATCAAAATTTGGTTATGCTAAGTTTTTTTTTTTCATTATTCAGTTATTTATATTCTCTTTATCTTATTTTTTAATATGGCCTATAGGTTCTCTATGGAGTTTAAATCTGGCAAATTCAAAGGCCAGTTCAACATTCTGACATGGTAAGTTTCGAGAAATTGAGTCATAATATGAGCTGTATGAACCAGGAAGTTGTCTTGCTGGAAATACAAACAGCAACCTGCTTGAGAAATATAAGGGAAAAGATAAGTTTCATGAATTTCACAATATCTTTGTGAATTAAGGTTTTCTGTAAACAAAACTAATAAAATTGGTCCTTGTGCAGAGAATGCTCCCCATGCATGAATTTTGTATGGGTGTTTTACCATACTATGGTGTGGATGTAGGCTTCCATGGCAGTACTTCACTAGTTGTATATTTCTATACAACTGAAATGTTGTTTCATTAGAAAAAATTGTGCCAAATCATCTGTCTTGCAGGTGTTTTCTGAACCCATTCGAGACAGGCAATAATGTGAGTAGGCTGGAAATGAGGGGCACGTATTGGATGGCAAACAATATACTGAAAGTCTTTTTTAAGAACTTCCTGAATAGTATAAACTAATATATTTAAGTTAGGATGGGTTTCATTAAGTCTGATGGTTATTTCAGCAGCAATAATTGTATTATTAAATGATACAAGTTGCCTGAGGTGATGCCATTTGCTAGATGTAAAAATTTTAGGTCTTCCAGGGATAAGAAGTGGATTAAGAGTACCTTTTTTTTTTAGTCAATTTATATGATTTTATATTGTACTTTTCAAAAAACCTGTTATTCTTATAATTTCAGCAGGTTTTCTTATGTTATTAATCCATAACTGCTTTACAACAGTTCTTTGTGTAGCGGAATCAGTATTGAAAAGTATTGGTGATGTATAATACTAACTTGGCAACTTAAAGTAGCAAACATTTATATAAAAAAATGTGCACGTGGAGTTATATAATATAATTAGTAAATTAGTTTTTAAGCTAATTTAGAATTTAAGTTGTCATTATATTTTTTGTGACAAATAAAATTCTAGATCTTTTCTGTGACCACTATATGTTGTTATTTATAGCTTTTTTTATTGCATTGTCAAAACTGACCCATGTTTGATTCAGATTGCAAAGCAGGCAAGCTTAATATTCTCCTGCATTGATTGTATTTGTTTTTTTAAAGCTTCTCTAAACTAATATATATTAATAGAAAAGGAAATTCTATTGGATTTATATTAAAACCAGTTAAGAATAATTGTTATTTGTTTGTGGTCAAAGGTTTTATAGAACAACACAAACAATTCACAATATATGAAAAATACAAGTTCTCAGCCCTATCAACCTTTAAAATAAATCTTTTTTTCCATAATCTATTAATAAGAGTAAAACTAAATGGTAGATATTCTTAACTCTATTCCAATAACCTCTGTCTATTATACAACTCTATATTAAAACACTTTGACTATATTTTCTTCTGCCTTGAGAACCTTAATACCCTTAAACACAAAAATAAAAAAATATTAATCCTAATTAATAATTTTATCTATAATGTAACAAAATCAAATCTAAAATCAAATCAAAAAATTTTATCAATAATATAACAATCATGTGATCCACTTTATACAAATAGGCAGCTGGCATCTCCTTATTCTCAATAGAGTTATCCAATAAATACAAAGAAACAATAATAAAAAAAATACTGAAAACTATCTTCAAATATATATGAATCTCAAGATTAGTGATAACTAATACTTCGCTCTCCTTAGGTATTCAATAGAAAAATCTGTTACTCCAATTCAACAATAATCTAATCAAAAAAATCTCTTAACCTATCAACTTATTTCTAAACTGTTTCTCGAAAACTAATTTTATAAATATTGTGGATTTAGCAATATACTCTCAGCAATATTCAATAATGTTTATGGATAAAGCAAATGCTATTCATTCTTACTTCTTCCAGTAAGCATCTTTGAGCACTGAAAAGTTTAATAAGTCACTATATCTAAGTAAATATTTGTAACTTAATATTATCCTAGTTATTGATATTTGATATAACCTTGATCTTACGATCTCAAAATTGTATAAATATACTGTATATATAGAGAATGATTACGGATATCAAAATGGTTATGTTTTTATTTATTTATTTACTTATTTTTGTTTACACATAGTATAATTTATTTAATTACATGTTCTTTCCACCCTCTCCTATTATTGTATTTATAAGCAATTATATTATCAACACATGATTTATTTATTAAAATGATAGTTAAATAAAATAAAAAATTAACTACTGAGCAACGTGAGGCAATTCTTTATGGATACTTACATGGTAATTCATATAAAAAAATCATCAAAAGTATCCAGTGTGGCAAGACTACTGCATTTACCATTATAAAATGGTATAAAGAAACAGGATTCACAACATCTCAAAAATGTAGAGGCCCAGAGCCAATATTTAACTATTGCATACAAATTGCGTTGAAAAAACTTGTCACTGACAGTGTCAAGTATTGTCACCTCTTCATTTGCGAAATTAAGAACCTATAGAATAAAAAAAAACCAACATGTTAGCAGTTACGATTTGATATACTCTCAAAAAAATTGGTTTGCGCTCTTGTATTGCCCATATCAAACCACTAATCTCAGAAAAAACCAAGAAAAATGGTTAGCTTGGGCACTGGAGCAACAAAACTGGTCAATTGCAAAATGGCGAAAAATCATGTGGTCTGATGAGTCCACATTCAGTCAGTTCTCACAGGGTTGCAGCTTTCATATATAACAAACACCGGAGGAAGAATTTGACACTTCTTGTTTGAGTACTATAGTGAGGCACAATCCTATACGAATATTCTGGAGGTGCTTTTCATAAAGCGGGCTGGAGCCACTTGTTCTGGTTTGTAAATCTATGATGGAAAAAGTGTATTCTAAAGTATTGCAGAAGCATGCTATTCTTTCATTGCATAGGTTGGTCACTTGTAAAGGAATTCTTCAAGAGAACAATGCCTCTTTCCATTATACAAAGATCACTGCTAATGTTTGTAAGTTGGCAGGCATTTCTGTACTATCCTGACCTGCACAAAGCCTTGATCTTAACCCGATTGAAAACCTTTGAAACAAGATTAATAGGAAGGTATGTAACTTATGTAACCAGCCAAAAAATATTGATGATTTAGAGCACAAAGTAAAAACTGCATGGCATTCAATTTCACTTGATTATATTCATAAATTAATTTAAAGTATACCTTACTGAATTCAAGCATATATAGAGGCCCAAGGTAGTGCAACAAAGTATTGATATTTTAAATAAATAAATAAATAGAGAAGAAAAAAGTTTTTTAAAAAAAAACTTTTTTTTTTATATATAAAAAATCACCAATGAATTAATTACTATTCAATCATTCCGATACTTGTAATTATTCTCTGTATAATTAATAAAAGTCTTGTATCTTTTGCCCTGTTTGCAGTTTAAAAAAAAAACTTTTTATTTGAAATCTAAATCTAAATTTTTTTTAAAAGCCTTTAATCTTAAATTATACTTTAAAAAATATAATCAATAATATAAAAATATAAAAGTACAAAAAATAATCAATAAACTTTTTTTAATTAAAATACTTATAAATTTTTTTAAGATTGTTTCGTTTTTTCAAGCAATTATGAATAAACTAGATTATATATAATATTTCTAGTAAATTTATTATAAAAAAATATTAATAATATAAATAATAAAAATTATTTATATAAAGATTAAACCTGTTTTAAAAATTACTAGTTTTATATTAGATAATACAGTATTATTGTAGTTTGAATATAATAAATTGATATCAGTCAAAAAAAACTCTTTTCTATACACAATATTTTTTTTTATCTTTTACTACTCAAAAGTCCTATATACTTAATTTATTTTCTTTATAAGAGTTTTAAGAAAATCAAAAAAGTATATTAATGCATTAGGATAAGACCTTTGATCAGGAAAAAGCAAGTTGTAAAGTCTTGCTCTTTTCTTGAATTGCATAAAAAAAAGTCTATAGCAGTTACTTTTTTGGGGAGACTTTTTCTATTTTTATTTCTTATTAATATACAATTTTTATTAAATAAATATATATTCTTCTTAAAGGACTATTTTTTATTTCAAAAAATTAAACTTTATATTAAAATTGTTTATATTGTTGGCTTGGATAACCAGCAATATATTCAATATTTATCTTTTAATAATGCTTAGTATATTTTACTATATCATAAAAAATCAAAAAATTTTATTCAAAAAATTTTTTACCAAAAAACTGCAATTAGTTTAATTCTTTTAACTGATTATTATTTCAAACTCAACCAATTAAACACTATAAAACATTAAAACAAATCCATATATTCATATATATCATATTTTGATTAAAAAAAACAAATTCATTTTTGACAACAATAATCAAAACAAGGTTATATGTCCCATATATATTTCAGTAACTATATATAATATTAACACAATAACTATTATAATTACAACAATTATTACTTTTATAACAATCAAAATATTAACAAACAAATCATTAATAATATAACAATGTTCAATTAATTATCAAAGAAACATATTATCAATACTATTATATACTTTTTTTTTTTTTTTTTTTTTTATCGGCTAAAGTGAGACTTATCTCTAGTTTTATTTATATAATAAGTTTTTTATATA
>CAJVPV010000296.1:0-24082 GCA_910591835.1 Acaulospora morrowiae
CATAAAGGATCGCCCCACGTTGCACAGCGGTTAATTCATTATTTTTTTCGGTCATCATTTTAATAAATAAATTATGTATTAGTAACGTAACTGCTTATAAATACAATGATAGGGGAGGGGTGGAAATAACATGTAATCAAATAAATTATATTACGTGTAAACTAAAATATGTAAATAATAAATAAAAACATAACCGTTCCGATACCTGTGATCACCCTCTGTATATAACATAAAAATAGGAAAAAAAATTTTTTGAAGACTTTAATAATCATATTACAACTTAATTTATAAAGGCTAATCATATAAAATATACTTTAATATACTTTGTATATAACCTTATATATAACTTCACATTTATTAGTAATTATATATCAGTCTACTGTATAGTTAATTTATGTGTTAAATATAGCTTTATTTATTATAGAAACATGAATAAATTAGGATTTAAAAAATTATTTGAAAACTTTTGTCCCTTCTCTGTAATACCTTAAAGTATTATTTTTATTAATATCTAAAATAGGCAATACAAAAATGATTATCAACTCCTGATACATATATTATGTATGCATTTTTTTCAAAACATAACCACTTTTATTTTGGAATTTTTAATTTAGATATTAAAGTATTATTTTTTGATTTGAATTTTTCTGCATACTTATTATAAAAGGTGCAAAAATCCTTTTATCCAGATATATAACTAGGGCTCTTAATGATATTACTTTAATATCACTTCAATATTAGTTCAATACTTAATTTACTATAAATTCATATGAGTGGATCACAACCCATATATTAAATTTACTATAGATTGGTACCATTTTGATACCACTTCAATATCAATTCAGTACTTTTTGGAGCCCTATATATAACTAGCCAAATGTAATAATCTTTCTTCTCCAGAAATTACTACTTAACTAGATGATAATGTCTTGGCACTTTTACCTGATTTGCTGAAACATTTATAACAATTATGCATATTTAATAAGGGTTAAAGATTTATTTTTCAGTTTTTTTTTATGCAGAGTGGTAGGAACTTTCATTTTAGCCTCAAAATTTCACTTGTATGCCAGGAAAGCAATCTCATCCATACTCTCATACTTTTTTTTCTTTTTTCTCTCAAGTTTGAAAAAAGGTGATACTTCAAGATATAATTAACTAAAATATTTCTAATATTCGGTTACCTGGTATATAATAGAGTATTAAGCCACACAAAAATTAATTAGTATACCTGAAATAGATTCGTGTCAAAAATAGATCATAATATATGGATCTCTCCCATTATTTCACTCGCAAAATATGACGATTACAGTATACACATTTCATTTAATAACCCAGGCCCTATGGGATGATCTTCGAGCATCCGCATTAAAAATGAATCTGGTTTTAATCATATATATAAGTGATAAAATATGACTGGTTTTGATATTAAAACTATTCTCGATAAGAAAGACAGAACATTACCCAAACCCTTTAACATTTGTCCTGGATATAATATGAAATATGTCGTGTCATATATTGGAAATTATTTTGCTTTTGATAGAAAATAATATGATGAACTCTTCTATAATGAGAGATTATTTGATATATTATCTATTATAAAACAGAATGAAACACCGGTTCAATAGGCAATACGGGTCAGAATACCTTTACAGAATCTATTAAATGCTGGGAAATTTAGTGTATACTACCGGCTATATTTATTCGTATCGTTTGGTAAAGGTAAATTTGTTAATTTCAATTATTATAGACCAAGAATCCATAAAAGTAGTATGGCTATTTGCTTCGATTGCTGGAAACTTATGAAAATTGATGGCATACAATCAAAGAAATCATTTTATTTCACTAGAAAAGGTATATCGAAATTATTAAGCCAGATGATTTGATGTGAAAACATTGGGATCACGAGTGTGATAAACCTAAATCTCGAGATGAATATGCAAGAATTATACAAACCGCTTATCGAAATTATCAGCAAAAGCCCGAATCAAAATCCAATAGAATCTGGGAAGCAATCAGAAATGATGATACTTCTGAGAACAAGAAGTTTTTAGGTATAACTCCTCAAAAAATAAGAGTTCCTGAAACTTCTTATGTTGGCTATGGTGGAAGAATGATTCTGACTAAAGATGTACCAGCATATGCTCGAAATTTACCTGAAATGTTTTATCATTATAGTCCTAAAAGTTGGGCAGATGCTAAGAAATATCTATTACGAGATAGATTATATAAACATGTTTTAAATTTATTAGGACAACAAGAATACAGAGTAATCGATAGTAAGCAATGGTATGTAATGTTAAAGTGGATGCAAAATCCTAAATTATATATTAATAATAAATACCCACCATTTATTAGAATCGAATAAATTATTATAAGCAGTTTATGGGAAATACGTCAAATTAACAATATGATAGCTTAACATATATCAATTTATTCGATTTATTAATCCTGTCTTCTCACGACTCTATCACTCGAAGTCAGAAAAGTAGATGCAGAATGTAGTACTTTAGACTCTATTTCATTATTTTTCCTAGAGCAAAGCTGGTAATATTTTTTTACCTTAATTTTTATATATCAACCTGTTTTCATCTGACACAAAAATCTCTAGTGACAATAATAGATTGCGCTTGTTATTATTTCACATCCACTCTAACTTCAAACATGGCAGGATTCGGTCAGCTCAAAAATATAAGTGGCAGATAGGATGTATTAATATTAATAGAATAAAATTACAACTGAAAAAATATTCGATTATCAAACTAACCATATAAATGCGATTTTATCCTAACCTATATTAGCTCTAGTGTTGGTTTTTTGCTTAATAGATAGTAGATTGATTCATCAGAAATAATAGACATTTATTTGTATTGAGAACTAATAAATTTGAACAGTGATGTGCAATTTCATATATCGTTTTATCAGTAATATAAATATATTGAAACTAAGATTCTGAATGTTTGAACATGAATGGACTACATTACATACAGCATCATTTGTAATTTTGTAACAGGAAGTGAGAATAAGCTTTTGCAGGTTTCGATTTAACTGTGCAGTTTTTTTGATTGATTTATCAGTTATCCGTTCACAGCCTTCAAGAAAATAATTTCGCATATCTAGACAGCCAGTTGCAATCACACATTGATTCATCATTAATAGAAGGTTGTCCATTGAGGTTTAAATATACTAGATTGGAACAAGATCATGCTATTTCAATCACAGATGCACTGGAAATGTTACTATTTCTATACAAAAAAGTGAGACTTATGTATTTTAAATTTGGATAAGATTGTGTTATTTCACTAATGCATCTATCAGTAATAGCTGTACACGCATCAAGACTCAGATGTAGTAGCTTCAGACAATATTTTGCAACTTCTATAATTGGTATATTACTAAAACCATAACTTCGATCAAGAATAAGAAAGTTTATATTCGGGCATAAGCACAAAATTTCACGAAGTAATGCATCCAAGATTTTTAAACTCGCAAATTTGAGATACACCATCTTTTCGCATATAACTCTTTTAAACTTTCTTAATTGTTAATAAAGAGGTTCAGATATATTTTTATTACATCGGTTCTGCCAATAACCTTCTATGGAAAACTCAATATGTCTCCATAGAATTGGAGCACTGCAGTGATACCAAAGGCGATTGACAAATAAAGCAGGATAGAGTACTTTATCCTTGGCTAAGACACTGAATATGTTTTCGAGCAACTCTGAAATAATAAGAGGGTGGGTCATGTTTATTTTCTTTTTTCTCTCAAATTCGAAAAAAGATATATAATTAATTGATTGAAAATAATATATTGTTAACTATAATATCTGGCTTTGAGTGATGAAGTCATGAGAAGGTGGGATATCATGCTTTATTCATCTAATTTTAATGGGGTATTCCAGCCCAGTCTAATTGCTAAAGGATCGTCTACAGCCTTAGTAAAATCAAAAACCACGAATTCACAGTCCCGCAAATGCTTATCAATAATCTTAGATGCTTTTTTTGGATTATCCGTATATTGTCACACGATTCTATGAATGTCATCTCAGCTTCCTGCATCTCAAAATAGTGCAAGATGACTCAGATTTTTGCGGATAATTTTAGCCATCAACAAGTCGAATGAGAAATATATAAAGGATCTGGAATGTAAATATACCCAGTGTGAGAATGAAATTCAATTTCTCAATAAAAAACTGGAATGGCTTGAGAATGCTTTGGAGAAAGAAAAGGTGGAGTTGAGATTGGAAATATCATCCCTTAAAAAAAGCTTATATCAAGCTAAAAAGGAGGTTCGAGACAAGATATTTTATGTCAATAGTATATAGAAGCAATTACAAGAATCAAAAAAGTGGATTCAAAATTTAAGGCATAGATTCAAAGTTATTTCTTCGAGAAGAAACTCTCCAAGTTTATATAATTCAGAAGAAAATACAGATATGGTGAATCTTGACCTTTTTATACAAATTGATCGAAGCTTGACTCAAATTGAAAATCACATCCGAGATGCTGGTACTTCATTAAATAATCCTATTAATATTATAAATGACATTAGAGGCTCTTTGAATGCTGTCCGTCTTAATTATCAAAACACATATCAGAATATAGATGGTGTTATAATCCAACGAGATAATCAGAATAATCAAGTATTGCAGTTGCAACAAGATATTAATTATTTTAGAGAGCAAAATACTAATCTCCAAAATCAAGTTAATCAGCTTATTCGGGAGTAAGATACCTTACAAAATTATATTAATCAACTTATACCAGAGCAAGATACCTTGCAAAACTATGTCAATCAACTTATACCAGAACAAAATACCTTGCAGAATCATGTTAATCAACTTACTTGAAATCTTAATAACAGTCAATAAAAATATAATTTGCAAGGGTATTTGTGGTTTAATACAAGTTTGATATGGGATAAACAATCAAAACTCAAATATATTTTTGAAATTATTTATAAGATATTTATTTATTGCTTAGAACAGAAGCTACAACAATGCTGGACTGATAAAGGATTATTAGAATATAATCAAGTTTGGCTCTTTGATAATATTACAATAAATTTAAGAATCCGAAGGCAAGTCATATTAAGTGAAAAAATAGAAAGTGTAATTCATAGCAATTAATTTTAAATTTGAATCAATAAATTTTTATGCTTTAGAATAATCTACCTATAAATAACCAATATAGAGGAATGGCAGGATATATATCATTCCTATTTTATAGAAAAGTTGGAAAAGATTCTGAAGAATGGATTAAAGATTTTAAACAATACTGTAAAGCATCTGGAATTGATCCACTTATAAATGCTCGAACCAGAGTAAGGATTCATATCATGGATTTTTTGAAACTTGTTTAAGAAATGATACAAAAGATTAATATAAAACTTATCTCAAGAAT
The DNA here is from genome assembly GCA_910591835.1 of Acaulospora morrowiae. Classification (NCBI taxonomy): domain Eukaryota; kingdom Fungi; phylum Glomeromycota; class Glomeromycetes; order Diversisporales; family Acaulosporaceae; genus Acaulospora; species Acaulospora morrowiae. The sequence continues at coordinate 5,403 of CAJVPV010000296.1, forward strand.
AAAAATTAGAAATTGCAAAATATTAGCGACAATACGGGTCTTGCAGATCTTGGTGCCATCAATGGATTGGCTAACAATAATGCATTGTATACTATTAATGTCAATTAGTTTAGAGGCTGAGTTTTTCAAATAAGAAATATTGTTTCAGCCAATAATAATGTAATTGCATATTATTAGTACCAGTGCATACTGTTTTTGATGAAAACTGGTTGATATCTGATGAACAACCAACAAATATAGTTCCAAATGCTTCCAATACTAATACAGGAGATAATACTATAGCTTTAGGAATTCATATCAGACAGGTACTATATTGATTTAAAATTAATTATCCTATAATAACTGCTGAAAAATCAAAAGGGATATTCCATAACATTACTCAAGGTACTGATTTTATAGATCATTTTCATGCAAAATTGAAAAGAATGGTTGGTCTTATCTATTCAACACTTCCAGCATTAAATCAAAAAGAAATAGACAACAAATTCTTTTAAGACTTTTCTCCTGATAACAAAATAGAAGTAAGATGTATTGGTCTCAAATATCCAATTTCTGTTTTACTATCAAAATTAGAAGAAATTGAAAAACAGAAGGCTGAAATGATATTGAGTTAGTATAATCCTGGATCTCACTCTATTATTTTTCAATTATAATCTAAAAATAACACAAAAGATTCTTATATAACAGGCAATATGGGTATAACTGAAACTGAAGTCAGAAACTTGATAAAATCTATAATGTTATCTAAGTAATCTCATCCCATTTCACAAACTATCTCTTCTAAATCTCAAAAAAATCAGATTATACTTTCACAAAATAATTTCAAAAAAATTATAGCAGGTTTGAAGGAACTATTGTTAAAGAATAACAAACTTTGAAAAAATCTTCTGAACCAAGAAAATGAAAAGTTAATAATTTTACTATAGATTATTTTTTAAAAAATTTAATAAATGATTCAGGTTTACCTAAAGAAACTATAACTATAATTCAGACCTGTGGGTCTATAGCACAGTGGGTAGTGCTCCCAGGTTTTCAAACGCATGTCCCTAGTTCAATACCCACAGGGGCAAATGCATAAAAATCTATCCTTCATTTGTGGGTTTACTGGTTTTCCCACAGGTGTCGTACTCAAACATCCAGATCTTATCCAAATTCAGTTAGGCTGTATAAAGATGGGACCTCTGGTCTTTCTGACGATCGCGGGCTGAAAACAGGTCGAAGCAGAAAAGGTTACATGAGGAAAGGCTTCTGGTCTAACTCCAGTAAAAGCCCACAACCCCCCCTGGCACGGCAGACTCCGTAGTACCAACTTCCTATTCAAGTTGGCTAGTTTCCTGGATAAGTCGCACCCAATCAGCTAGTACCCCAAACTGGATCGGCAGACTCCGAAATTCGATTGGACCCCACTATCCTGCTTGATGTTGGCGCAATCCAGATTGGTGACCCATTCGTGGGAAAGAGTAGGGTCATAAAAACCAAAAAGGAGACCGCTGGGAAGATTTTTCAACTGTTGGACAGGATTTTCCTTACCCTATATTTACAAGTAGGGAGACATAGCATAAACCTGAGTATGGATACACTCACGAAGTGTAAGTTAGTATTTGGGTAAAATATAGGTGGTGTTAGGATTAGATTAGCTAATAGTTAGTCAGATTCTTCATGTAATAACTAAATAATTCTAATGAATTAATAAAAATGTCTTGCATGTAATGCGCTTTGCCTATAAAAAAAAAAAAAAAAAAAACTATAACTATAATTCAGTTGAAGATTTGAGACTACAATTCGAGAAGTTGGATATTAATCGAATAAAATTAGCTTGAATAATATATGTTGTTTTAAAATCTTCTCAATACAAATGTTTAAAGTGTGATAAAATGGATCACAATTCTTACAACTGCTCTAAAAATAAAAAAAGAAGCAAGTTTAGACATTCTAATAAAAGCAGATCCAAGAAAAAAAATAGAATTAATCTTGTTACTAAAGATTCAGATTTTGAGTTCTATGCTAGCTTTTTTGATAATGAATTCAATTTTGACTCCAACTCTGAATTTGGTTCTGAATCTGAATCTGATTTTGTGAATAATTTAACTGAGACTGAAATCATGAAAATTATCAATGTTGTTAAATTAAAAAAAAGTAAAGCGAAAGGTTAAATCAAATAAATTATTACCTAAAAAGTCTAGTTCAAAGAAACATTTTTTACAAAAAATGCAAAAGAAATCAGGTATGATTATTGATTCACAAATTTGAAAAATTATTTTAGCTATATTTAACAATTTAGAGGTTATAAAAACAATTAAAAAAATATTAATAGTGGATCTAATGCCAAAGCATATAATACGAATTTATCTATAACTTGAAGAGTTGCTTCTAAAGGGCCTGCAGAATCTGACTTTACTGCAGAGCAAGGCACTTCATGCTTAAATTTTCAAAAACCGGTTCCAGAAATATCTGAATCAGATAATAAAGAGGAGATGTTAAATGATCCTATAAATATTGATTTTGTTTATTGAAAAGAACTGATGATTAGTATTGCAACTATATCAGTTAAGATAAAATGTCTTAAAATTTCTGTATTGGTACTAGATAGTGGCATTGAACTTATAATTGTATTAGAAGATATTGTTAAATGTATAAATTGACCAATTAATAAATTAGAAAAATATAATCTTAGTGGATTGCTACAGTTTCAACAGAATCTATTGATATTGCTCATAATTTTCCAATAATATTCTCTTTTGGTTTTATTATACGTGAAGATTTTGTAGTTGTTCGAGTTCCTAAAAAATATAAATGTGCTATAGACTGGGATAACGATAAAATAAAAATTCATTACAATGGAAAAGATTTTATTATTTTTGTTACTATACACAAAGTCAAGAATAAACTTAAAATAAATTGTACTACTGCAACTCAGGATAATAAATCATTAATATCTGATCAAATTTTTCAAGAGATCAATAATAATAAGGAGGATAATGAACTATTGGAGGAATGGCATGCTCTTGTGGACTTTAGTTTATTGCAAAACAATAAAGCTCTGCTCCTAAATTCTGATAATCTATTATTAAAAAAAATGCATAAGCTATAAGAAGTTAGAAAAATCACTATATACTATTCTCCAGTTTAAGGCTGAAATAAATGATCTTTGTGAAAAGTTACAAATACATTATAAAAAATTACTTGAATATATCTCCTCTAGAGATGATAGTGTAAATAAAAAAAAGATAGATTAAGTAATAGCTAATAGGTGAGTTATATTTGCTTTATTTTTTCATCTCTTCTGGCTTCTTTTTTATATAATGCATCCAGATGATGCAAAGCATCGAATCTCTGATTCCCCTCACTACTTATTTTTTCTATAGAGTTATTAGTAGGTGTTGAATCAAATATATGAGAGTGGAGCTCATTATTATATAATACAGATTTAGTCTGAGATTTGAATCTTCTCTTTTTTGTTTCTGTATTAAGAGTAGTAGATTCCAATTGTAGATTCAGAGAATTATAATTTAAAGAAGAGACAAAGTCTTGAGAAAACTAAGCTTCGAGTCTTTGACTCATCTCTGATTCATCATCTAAGGACTTGCTCTGCAATAAAACCTTACTTTCAATTCGTAATCAAGAGTTTATTTGTTATCAGCATTCTCAATTTTCTATATAATCAATAACACGAGAGTAGGATATGTGATGTTTTTTTGCTATTGTATTTATTGCATTAGGTACTATACCTATTGATCCTTTAATTTCTTGAATCACCTCATCTGAAAGAAATGTTGCATTAGTACTATAATATTTTTATGGATACATTCCATATCAGCCACGTAAGTGTTCTACTTTACAGAAATATTTTTATTATCATATATAAAAAAATGTTTCGAAATGTTTCGAAATGTTTTGAAATGTTTTGGAATATTAGTTATACTGTACATATAGTAGTTGATACATAATGAAAAATATACAAATATTCTGGAATATCTTAGAATGTTTTGAAATGTTTCGAAATGTTTTATTATATTTAAAAATATACAGATATATAAAAAATAATATTTACTGGAGATGTATTTTACTTTTTGTGTTTTATTCATTTTTTATATATTATCTATTATTTGGCAGAACAAGCACAGACACAAAGTGACATTATTCCATAATAGGTGTTAATATGTTGGCTAATATACATACATTACAAAATATTAAAAGTCATCGACTTGATAGTATATGTAAAAAAAAGCTAGAAAAAAAAATACATGATGCTATCAAGTCCAAAGTCAAAATTAATAAGTTTAGTGAGAAATTGCAGGATAAATATATAAAGCAAATGAAGGCGTTTGATCAAGAAAGAAAGGGGTGAAATCAGAATTCATTACGAAATAATACCAAGATTCAAAAGTTATACATCCATGCTTTGCAGGTTATTAATGAGCATAAGCAAATACAAAATGAAAATACTAATCTTATTTCTCATAATGCACAAAAGGATATTTTTATTGCTGAATCTAAGGCTGGGAATATTATGAAATCTAAGAAATCAAATCACTCGAGTCAATGATCAAGATATTGGAAGGTAAGTTGTCTTCAGCCCAGAAAAATGTGATTTTGATTCAAAGCGACTCATCAAAAAAAGAAACTGAGATTGTATCTCTCAAATCCAAAATAGCTGAATTAGAACAAAAGTTAGCTTCAACAGTTAGTGAGCTCGAGAATCTGAAATCGGAGGCTATATCGAAACCCATAGTTGGTAGGAATGACGAAAAAAATATTACTAAGACTGATAATATACAGTATCTGCAGTATTGCAAAGCAGGCCATTATTGCAGAGCAATGACCCTTCAGGTCTAGGTGATTCTTTGAATCATAACACTTACATGTCTAATGAATCTAGCAAAAATCTAAATAAGTATTTTGTATGCGGAAAAAGTATGGATCAAACTGAAAAAATCGATAATGATATCTCGACATATACTAATAATAAGATTATCGAACAATCAAAAAAATAATACCAAGGCCAACTCCAAGGTAAGTAATGAAACTAGCATTAGCGAAATTAGTAAAGATATATTATCAGTTCAAGAGATACAGAACGTGACCCTACCTTGCACAGCGGGAAAATCACAATTCCTCTTTGATTGAATTGCTTTCTCAAATTCCGATAGGGGGGTAGGGACGATTCCTGTCATAGCAAGTAGTTTGATGTCACCTCTATCGGCATATATTGTTCTTACTTTGTTGATTATCGCAGTTATATGGTTCGTGGTATTGGGACGCACATGGGAATTAGAAAGGAAAAGTGATCGATTGCGGGGTATGTGGATCGGGTAACCGAGACTATCTATTTGAACTTGGATATCGAGAGGATGTCACATTTAAATGGATATTACCAGATAAGATTCCAGATATAACTAAATTCTCTCCGGAACGAAGTACAGTTATTGTTTTGAGGATCTATGTGCCGAACCCAAAAAAGTGCAAGAACGAATTATTCCTTACTTCATTAGTGGCCGGCATCAAAATGTCTCACCCATATATGTAAGCCAGAAATATACCCAAACTCCTAAAATTATCCGCGAAAATATCTCACATTTATGCCTATTTCGGGGATCGGATAGTAGAGACGATATTAGTAGAGACGATATTAGTAGAATCGTACGTCAATATACAGATGATCCAAAAAAGGCATCCAAGATTATTGATAGGCATTTGCGGGATCGTGAATTCGTGGTTTTTGATTTTACTAAGGCGGTAGACGATCCTCTAGCAGTTAGACTGGGTTGGGATACTGTTTTAAACATTTCTGATTAAGTATAAAATGAAAATCAAATATTCTATAAAAGATGCTTGTAAAATTGCTATGGAACGAAATGGCTTATGTCTTTCAGACAGCTATATTAACTGCAATACATCTTTATTGTGGAAATGCGCTAAAGGTCATGAATGGATGGCCCCCTTTCATAGAATCAAAAATGCTAAAAAATGGTGTCCGCATTGCTCAAAAAGTAAATCTTACACTCTTGATGATGCTAAACGTGTTGCGAATAATAAAAATGGAGAATGCCTTTCAGAAAAATATATTAATAGTATATTACCACTATGATGGAGATGCGCTGAAGGACATGAATGGTATTCAGCACTTAGAAACGTAAAATATTGTAATACTTGGTGTCCAAATTGCGCACATACTAGACCTCTTACTCTTGAAGAAGCTAAACAAATTGCACATAGTAGGAATGGTGAGTGTCTTTCTGAGATATTCATTAATATTCGTTCACCTTTATTGTGGAAACGTGCTAAGGTGCATAAATGGAGTGTTAGTCTTACAAGTATAAAACATTGTAATAGTTGGTGCCCATATTGTGTGGGTACAAGACGTCTTACTCTTGAAGAAGCTAAGCATATAGCTCATAGCATAAATGGGGAATGTCTTTGAGGTATTTGTTAATATTCGTTCACCTTTACTATGGAAATGTGCTAAAGGTCATGAATGGTATTCAACACTTAAAAACATTAAAAATAGTAACCCTTGGTGTCCATTTCGCCGTTTTTATAAACGTGAAAATTTATGTCGTAGAATTGTAACAAAATATCTTGGACCACCTTCAGAAAATCGTTGGCCCGATTTCTTAAGAACACCAGAGCATCCAAACGGATTAGAACTTGATATTCCCTACTATAATTATGGTTTCGCAATTGAAGTACAAGGAGAACAACATGCAAAATATCACGAATTCTTTCATAAGAAAAATCCCAATAATTTTATCAAACAGCAACGGGATCAACTCAAGGTGGAATTATGCGAAGAAAACTGGATCGTTTTTAAGATATGTTTGGTACTATGAAGACCCATATATAGTTATTCCAGAGTACCTTCGCGAGTTGGGTCTCATTGAATAAACTCGAACTTTAAATGCTCTATGATTGTTACATATATGCATTATTTTTCTAATCAATTATCGCAATTTATATGTTAAATATGACATTTATTTTGTAATACGTTAAGATCCATTATGATGTTTTTTTCATATATTATCATCTTGAATTGTCAATCTGCCTAATCTCCATTTCCGCATCTTATTTTACCATCTCTTTATTAAACAAATACGAATATAATTACGGTTCAATTACATAATACAAAATAACGGAAAATCTTAGCATTATAAATAATAATTAAAACCGTAATTGACAAGGTCGATGTCGATCCCGACTCTTTGAAACCATTTCTCTAAAGCTTGGTGTTGCAAGAGTACTGCGCCTGCTTGGTTCTTTCTTTTCAGTAGACACAATACAATTAGCCCAAAACGCATCAGATATGATGAGAAGTGTATCAAGGCTAGTGAGGAAGGCAGGAACCTGTTCAAGTGACATAGTCACATCAATATGACCAACTTCCACCATAACATATAAGGCGTCACACAAAAGCGTAGTGAGATAGAATGTGATATGTTGTCCTATTGATTACAGAGCACTTATTCAGCAATGTAAGATCCGAAAAAAAAGTTACTGTTGGAAACTTACCAACAACCTGAAATCCGAGCATACAATTCATGTTATAAAAGTCGATCGCATCTTTGTTAAACACAGCCACCCGGATGAGATCAGTGCAAAGAGGTAAAGGTTATTCTCCTCTTCTTGAACTTTTGCTTCACCATGTCCTTTACTTAGACCCCAAGATAACTGATTTATCTCATTAATGATGACATCTGGTTGTTTGGCTCTACCCTTATACTTTCTGGCCTTTGACTCTTCTGCCTGTTTATTCGACCTGTAACCCTGTTGATTAGAAAATGTATATATGAAAATATTATATTATCAAGTTAAAGAGCTTACCATCACCACTATCAGGATCCGAAAATATTGGGCAGAGAATTGTATCGATATAACTAGTACATAATTCCACCTCACCGACAGGGCTTTTTAATGTTACTCTTGGAACGCTTTCAATACTAATAATTAGAAATAAAAGGTGTTTAGCATTGGATACTGTAAAAAATCTCCTTGCTCCATAATTTGTTACAATCTTACATGTTTCTTATGGCCTTCAAAATTGCACGTTCTCCATAAGAACGGCCAAATGCCAGAACTTGCAGTTCTGAAACAGCATCATCTCTCGTGATTTCTTTTCGTTGTAGGCGCTGTAGCAAGAATGAGTACATAAAGAATTTTTTCACATCAAATAAGTGTAAAGATATTATACCTTTACAATCCGGACAAGTTTCACTAATGTTTCCTCATCAAATTCCGTTTTTGGTTAGTAAGTCTTTGTAAAATATCGTTATGCATAATTTCTAGTAACTCATCACCAAAAACCTCCACTATACTAGGGCAATGTTGTTTAGACTTTAATAATAGAATGTGCGATAAGGATCTATACACAGTTAAGATTAAGATAATTATAATTGGTTTCTACAGTAACCTAGCAAATGAAAAAATTAAGCATACAATATCTGCTGGGTGTGGCTTTCCACGAAAAGACCTTCCCTCTTTGCTAATTTCAATGACTCTTCCTTGAAGAGATGCCACTTTTCAGAGACATCCATGTCATTTACGAGCCATCTGGACTCTTTTCGGGGTAATGGTCCCAATTGCAGTTCCATAACGTCGTTGATTATTGCTGGGCAATTAGATTCAATTCCGGTATCCGAATCGTCAGATTCATGAATGTTATCAAATGGGAGGTTATCTGCAGGTTGGCGTGGTGACGGCGAAGTTTCTTCCTCATTATAATTTACACGTGGTTTTTTTCTCAAAGAATAATTGTTTTTATTGGATTGATTTGAGTCAATGAATTTTTCTTCTTGGTAATTTTCGGAAGTACGTTTCATAACCTGTCTGCGCCGTTGTCCCACTTCATTTATATAATCGTTATGTTCCAATGTACGCTCCACAGTGAATAACATCTGAGAGATATCAGATATTATTTATTTTGAAACGAGAGCCGAAAAGAATTGAGAAGCAAATACTTACATCCAAATTTTCGAGAGCAGTTCCATATTCCTTGACATTTCTGTCACTTTCAATGCCTTTCCAAAAGTCCGTTACCTCATCGCTATTTGCCTCTTTCTTGGATTTATAAAAAAAGATAATTAACAATTGTTCTACAAACTAATGTAACTATCAGACGGTGTTTATGAACACATCGAGCATGATAGGTCATCAACAACTTAGCCTAGAACAGTTCGTATCAAGCACGATAGGTCGATAATGAACTGTTCAGATTGATAAGTTGTTGTGATGTGATAATGACTATCAGTAAAGGGTGGTCAACATCAGAGCACGATAGATCATCAACAACTCAGCCTAGAACAGTTCGTATCAAGCACGATAGGTCGATAATGAACTGTTCAGATTGATAAGTTGTTGTTGATGTTAAATAACTTGGGAACATCCGTAACCTGACGAGTACGACTTCTCAAGTCCACCTTTACTCTAGCAAGTAAAAATTACTTAACTGTAAAGCCATCCAAAGCAGAAAAAAAAAATCGGATCGGAACATTTATGTTACGCAATCCAATCAAAATTTAGTTATACAATCCAAAAGATCACGTGCTTCGGACACGCTAATGGTTCCGTTTTCCATTCGACGATGTAAAAAATGCATCAATGGTTATTAACAGCTACCTCTCCGTAAAGGTGAGTTTGTTGTATTTGATCTCAGTAGGCCAGAAGATGATTCTCCAGCGATTCGGTTAAGGTTTGATACGCCATTGGATTTGCAGAAAGAGATAGGTTTGCATCAAAAGAAAAGAATAAAAAGCGAACCAACTGTGTCCACGAATTCAACCATAATATACTCGTGAGAGTGATTGATGTATTTATAAACGAGAATCTTTATTTATTCCATGATCATCATTGATATACTGTATTTACATTTAAAAACTGATACAACTCGTGACGAAATATTTAATAACTGCTAAGTCTTTCTATTTTTTCACTACAACTCGTCAGGAAGTGTTATTTCTTATATTGCGTTGTCTCGCAGGTTCCAAATCTTTAACACAAAATGTGTAGATGAAATCGAATAAAAAACGTATTACCATTGAGGATGACTAACGTCATAAAGTCAAAATATCCTATACACTTAACCCAGATGACTACGTCTTGAATTTTTTAGCCGAAGGCTTGCTCGCACTAATTTTTATAATGATTTTTGTTGACTGAGCTTTGGGGAGGTATTTTACTGGTGATTTGTGTCCGTTATCACCCCCTTCTAAATCGTGTTCAATGAAAATAGAACCAAACATCAGCTTTTGTTTGATCACGGTGTTGTATATATAAAATACAATACTATGACGAGCCCCAGTGATGACTAGAAGGTTTCCATGGATTAAAAAGAATGAGCGAAAAGCCATCGCTTGTCCTTGCTTAGCATTAATGGCTAACTTTAACTTGGGAAAAGTTAATTCTCTGCCTTTGAATATTTCAAGAGGCAGACAATGCAGAGTGTATTGCAATAGTCTTTCATATCTCGATGAAATTGACAGATAGTATTAAAATTGATGGACGCAGAGGGAAAATGCTCCAAAGAATTTAGGGACATTAGGTCCAAGATCAAGTTTCTTCATTTTAGCATACAAGGTCAGGTATGTTCTACTGAAATAATCATTAATTACATTGGAGAATGGCTGAATTCCTTGTATTTGATCTCGAATGCATGCTTGATACTATTGACAATGTGTTGAAACAGTATTATGTTCTTGATTAATTCTATTCACAATACTATTCCAAAATTCATTTCGACTTCTTCCAAGGTTATGGTACTCATATTTCTGTTCCTTCATTCATCAATTAGAGTATATATTTGTGCATCTGTCCATTTCATTATTTCTTAATAAAATCTTGAAATGATAGTAAGCTCAAAAAATATATAAAATGCAAACTATGATTTAATGAGTTCAACTGTAAGATAATTGATATGCAATTATAATAACCATAACAAATAAAAACTTAATATGAAATATATATTTATATACTGTATATTTGTGATTATATGATAATATTGTATTGACAAATTATTTTTATATAAATAAATATAATAGTTTTTAATAATTTTAAACAATATAATGATATATAAATAATAAATAATAAATAAATTTATTATATTAAATATTATTAAATTTTAATTATTATTTTAATATTGTATATATATTTTAAAATCAAATAAATTAATAATAAAATAAATTATAATATAGCAAATTATTAAAATAATTAATATATTATAATATTATAAACCAGTGGATCAATAGCACAGTGGGTAGTACTCTCTGGTTTCCAAATGCATGTCCCTAATTCAATACCTACAGGAGGCAAAACACATATAAAATTCATTTTTATTTATGGGTTTCATCAGGTTTTTATAAATGTTATACCCAAACATCTGGCCCTGATCAAATTCAGTTAGGCTACATGAAAATGGAACCTCTGGTCTTTCTGACGATTGCGGGCTAAAAACAGGTCAAATCAGGAAAGGTTGCATGAGGAAAGACTTTTGGTTTAACTTTAATAAAAGCTCACTATACCTTGTATTGTTAGGAAGTAAGTCAACTTGAAAGAGATCATCAATAAGATATTATTTCTAGATAGATTATAGCTAGTCAAAGAGGATTCCTTTATAGAAATAGCATCCTGTTTGACATTTATGCCTTAAATTTGATAACCAAAGCCAACTGTTAATTCTTTTCTTGGAATATCTACTAGAAGATAATAGGAGTTGTGCTTTACTTAATATTCATACCTCTAGATTTGATAATATATATTAATTAAAAAAAAGTATGAAGCATTTATTAGGAAGTATATATTTCCTGATGCTCTTTGATCCCAAAGGCTGGTAAGCCAAAGATGTAATATGAAAGGTATCTTACTGAATAACAATACAAGCCATATAAAAAAAGAACTTCCTAATCTTAAACCAACTGAATGTACTACCTTCTTAAAGATTCAAGATAAAAAAGTATTGAGATATCCAATTGTCCTATTTACCTCTATAAGGTAAATTCACCTTTTAATAAAAACAAATTAATAGATTGGATGGTTTAAAACTGATAACAAAATTTCCACCTCCTGATTAGTCCCACTATAACATAAATAAGTCTACCTTGAGTGTAAGTTTATAAGTTAAAGTTAAGAAGTAGAGTAGATTAGCATTAACTATAATCTAATATTATAAAAGATATATAATATATAATCAATGATTTCATATCAATAAAAATAATTAGCATCTAAGTTCATTCTACTATAAAAAATAAAATAAAATAAAATAAATTATAATATTATAGTATAAATCATTATAAATTAATATTATAATTAACAAATTTTAATATAATAAATTATTACAAATCAATATATTATAATATAGCAAATTATTATAAATTATTATATTTTAATATAACAAATTATTATAAATTAATATATTATAATATAGCAAATTATTATAAATTAATATATTATAATATAGCAAATTATTACAAATTATGACCTGTGGATCCATAACACAGTGATTAGTGCTCTACAGGTTAGATCACAAGATATCAGTTCAATTCCATGTGAAAGTGAAGAATAGAATTAATATGGTATCTGGCACCATAACCAATTATGTACTATTTCTTATAAGAAGCCAATTCACATGCCGATCTGGCAGACGTTAAGATTGCAATTTTCAGAAAAGGTGATGTAGTGTAATGATCATATGGTTGGTATTATGATAATCATCTAATGGAAAGTGTTACCACTTATTTGGATATATAGACTGGACTGTACTCCATCTTAATCAACCCTTACCAATTATCAAAAACAATCACTCATTTGGATATATAGATTGGATTGTACTCCATCTTATCAAACTCGCATAATACTTTCCTTTCCTGTTAACTGACAAATAAGGAAGCTTTAAAGAAAAGTACTGAATTGACACTAATGTCATGTGTGACATGGATCTCCCTGGATGGTTTATGCATATAGGAGTTGTGCCCTGCTTGGCATTTATGCCCTTAAATTTGACAGTCAACACCAACCAGTTCTGAACTGAAATGTCTACTAGGAGATAAATAACTTTGGGAGCTTGCGTTGCATGGCCTGTATGGTTCTTAGGAGTCATGCCCCACTTGGTCACAAGAGCCCCTAGATTTAATAGCAAGTACCAACCAGCGGATCAAACTAAAGCATTCACTAGGAAGTATATGTATCACATTGTTGGCCCCTTTACCATATAACGTGTAAGTGAAAAGGTATGATATAATAAGCAACCTTAGAAAATGGTTAGCAGTATTCATTGCCTTTATACAAAAATTGAACCAATAGATTAGGTAATTTAACTAGTGATAGGATTTCCATCCCTTAAATAGGTTTTCTCCAAAAATATGAACCCATTTCATGAGTGTCATTAGTATCGATAGGGAAATAAGTAGATAGGCTAGCATTTAGCTATTGTAACACAATAGAGGATGTTTGATGTATGTATAAAAATTGATAAATATTCAATAAAATCCTTGCATATAATATTGTTCTACAAAAAATAAATAAATAAATAACTAATTATTTAAAAATTTCTTTTAATAAAATTTTTTTTAAAGAATTACTTTTTATTCTTTTTTCTATATATCAACTATACTATAAACTTATAGATATAAAAACTTTAAGAATCATTATTATATTGAGATAGGATCTTTAATTAAAAATCAAATAAGTTTGAGAATTTGTTTATTTTTTGATTATATAAAAAAAATTAATAATACTTTTTTTTCTTAATTTTGTTTTTATATTTTCTCCTTTTAAAAATTATCAATATTATTTTCATATTTTTATTCTTAATATTACAAATTATTCCTAAAGTTATATTTAAGCAAAATTACTAAATATTTTATTTATTTTAATAAAACCTTTTTAATTACTTTCTTAATAATATATAATACTGTACAATTTCAAAATCTATAAAATTTTTTTCAATATAAAAAATCAAAATTAATTTTATTTTTTCAAATGGTCAATACAAATTTAATATCTAATTAAATTTCAATACTTCAATTCCATAAAACTAAACTGATATAAACCTGTTTATAATAATAATAACAATAATATATAATAAAATTTTTTTAAAATTTTTTTCAATCAAGTTATTTTTAATAATAATATTATAGTTATATAAAAATACTAACTTTTTATATATCTTATTTAGCTTTTAAACAGTTGTTATATAGTTTTATAAATTCAAGTAACAATATCAAAATCTTATTATTAATATAATAAATTGAAGTTGTTTTTATAGATTTATGAATTTAAATAGCAAAATCAAATTTAGATTAATTATTTTTTATTTTACTAATTTCAATAATTATATTTTTTATTTAAAAAAATTTTTTAAACTTAAAAATTTTTTTTATAAATAATTACAATAACTTAGTTGTTTATATATAGGTATTAACTATTTATAAGTCACTGATAGTTTGTTTTTATCTACTTAATATTCTAATATTCTATATATAATATATTAAAATTATCTCCTATAAATAATTAATATAGGATTTTTAATATAATAACAATAAATTAAAGTTTAATAAATATTTTATATTTAATACTTATATATAATATTAAAAAAAATAATAATATAAAAAAATTTTAATATTTATATACTGCTATAGCAAAATAGTAAGTTTGTCACTAACTTGAAACAGCACTTACATAATATTACAGATGGACTAGAGGGTTATCTATCTTTAGTTTCTTGAATTATCTCATCAGTTGGGCTTTTTGTCCTTAATAATAGTATTATAAACTTATATGGCCTTTTAATTATCTTTTTAGATATAGGTTTCACTTTAAAGTAGTTTATTAATATTTTTTATTAACAGACTATTATACTTACTAACTGTCTTTATTATTCTTTACTACTTGTTTTTATTAATTATTAACTCTCTTGTTTACTGTCTTTATTTATTATATTATTATTATATTTCTTTATTTTATCGTCAGTAATCTATTATTATTTATAATAGTGCTAATGTATTTATCTTATCTGCAATATATTATATATCCAGCTGATACATAAGTTAATATATTGGTAATGGTGTGTCATAAAAAAGCTTAATTTACAATATATAAATATTAATAAGTAATTATACTAAAATATATAATTTTTATACTAACAATATATTTCAAAATTATTAAATTAATTATTTTTTCAATTTATTTTATTATTATAATTATATTACAATTATTACAAATCATTTATTATTATAATATTACAAATTATTTTATTTTATAATATAATAAACCATTACAAATTAATATATTATTAAATTTTATTATTTAGAAATAATTAATGATTTAAATTTTCTAAATTAATAATATAAATATAATTTATAATAATATTATTATTTAATTTTATAAATAAAATAATATTATTAAAAATAAAATATAAAAATATATAATTTTTTAATTTTAAAACTAAGTTTATTATAATTTTAATTTAAATAATTTTTTTAAATTAAAGTTAAATTAAATATAATAATTTAAGGTAAAACTTTTTTAATTAAATATATTAATTTAAAATTAACTTTTATTAATTAAATTAATTAATTTATAATTAAACTTTTATAATTAAATTAATTTATTTATAATCAAACTTTTATTAATTAAATTAATTAATTTATAATTAAACTTTTATTAATTAAATTAATTAATTTATGATTAAACTATTTTGATTAAATTAATAAATTTAAAATTAACTATTTTTAATTAAATTAATTAAAAATCAAAAACTTAAACAAAATTAAACTTAAAATTAAACTCTATATTTTACTAAATTATAAGTTATTTTATTTAATTAAAATTTAATACATAATTAATTTAATAATTAATTTAAAAAAAAAATCAAAAAAAAACCTGAATCCATATTAAAATAACCTAAATTTTGAAAAAAAGATAATAAATACAAAAAAAAAAATCCAAATGTCAAAAAAAAACAAAAAAAAAAAACTGAAACCCAAAAAAAAACAAAAAAAATCTGAAATCCCCAAAAAAAAATTAAACCCAAATTTCCAAAAACAATCTAAATACCAAAAAAAAAATACCCCTTTGAATCCTGAAATAATATAATTCTTTTAAAAAAATCTAAAAACTAAAAACCTCCTCAAAAAAACAAAACCTGAAAAAAAAACAAATCTGAAAGAAAAACAAAACCTGAAAAAAAAAACAAATCTGAAAAAAAAACAAAACCTGAAAAAAAACAACATCCAAAAAACAAAACCCCCCCAAAAAAATAAAAAAAAAATATCAAAACCAATAAAAAAATCAAATCAAATTCTGAAAAAAAAACCTTAAAAAAAATCTTAAAATTCAAATAAAACTCAAAAACATGAATAAAAAAAAACTTAAAATTAAACTTTATATTTTATTTCATTTCCTGCATATCATTATTTAATTTCCTTATATTATATTCACCATTTGTATATCAGACTTTATATTCTTCAATTTTATAGTTATACAGAATCATACTTTATAAAAGTATTAATTAGTTTGTTTGCCTGGGCTATATTTCAGGATTAAAGATACTAGATTATTTTATATATTAAAATATATTAAATATAAATTTAATATATTATAATATGATATTACATATTATGTAATATATTGTCAATCCTATAATTTTATAAAAATTAGATTTTTATAACTATATAAGGTAATTAATATACAATTATAATAATCATAACAAATAGAAATTTAATATGAAATATATATTTATATATATTTGTAATTATATAATAATACTGTATTAACAAATTATTTTTATATAAATAAATATAATAGTTTTATTAATTTTAAACAATATAATAATATATAAATGATAAAATAATATATAAATAAAGACCTGTAGATCTATAGTATAGTGGTTAGTGCTTCACAGATCAGATTACAAGATACCGGTTCAATCCCATGTGAGGGTGGTTGAATAGAATTAATGTAATATCTGACACCATAACCAAACATGTGCTGTTTCTCATAAAAAGCTGTTTCACATGCCGATCTGGTAGGCGTTAAGATTGTAATCTCCTTGTTAAGGTATAGTGGCATGATAATCGTCTGAATGGTGTCACGATGGTTATCTACCGAAAGAAGTAACGAACCACTCACTTATTTGAATATATGGATTGGGCTATACTCCATCTTATCAAATTCACATGACACTCTCATTGGTGGTTGAAGCCCTAGCTTGGAAAATCTATGCAATAAGGTGACAAAAGGCACTTGGACCAACTCCCTTAATCAAGACTCCTCTACGCCCTAACTAAAATTGGATCAGTAGATTAGATGGTTTAAAACTAGTGGTAGGATTTCCATCCCTTAGATAGGTCCCCCCCAGAAATATGAACTTACTTAATAAGTACTTACTAGTATCAATGGGATAATAGTATAGGACAGATTAGCATTAAGCTATAGTCAAAGTATTGCAGACAATGTTTGATGTACCATTTGGATATCAATATATATCAATAAAGATTGGCATCTAATACCTATTCTATCATAAAATAATAATAATAATAATAATAATATATAAATAAATAAATAATAAATAAATTATTATATTAAATATTATTAAATTTTAATTATTATTTTAATATTGATATATATATTTTAAAATCAAATAAATTAATAATATAATAAAATATAATATAGCAAATTATTAAAATAATTAACAAATTATAATATTATAGTATAAATTATTATAAATTAATATTATAATTAATAAATTATAATATAACAAATTATTACAAATCAATATATTATAATATAGCAAATTATTGGTAGCTAGTACCAACCAGCAGACCAAAACTGAAGCATTCACTAGGGAGTACAAGCATTATATTGTTGGGGCTTTCTCTATTACAAGATAAAAGTGTGAAGAGGTGTGATATGACAAGTAACTTAGGAGATAGTCAGCAATATCGATTGCCTTCACACAAAATTGGACTGGTAAGTTAGATAGTTTAAACTAATGGTAAGACTTTTACCCCCTAGATAGATCCCTCAAAAATATAAACCCATTTCTCGAGTGTTACTAGTATCACTGGAGTATTAAAAGTAGAATAGGCTAGCATTAAGCTATAGTCTAGTATTACAGAAGATGTTTGATATAATTGTAATATCATATATATCAATAAACAATTGGCATCTAATATCTATTCTATTATAAATATATATATATATATATAGTAAATTATTATAAATCAATATTAAAATTTTTTTTTTGCTTTTATATTTTAAAAATTTTTTTTATTTTTATATTATAAATTTTTATTGATTTTAAATTTTAAATTTTTTTGATTTAATTTTTAATATTTTAATTAACAAATTATAATATAATAAATTATTACAAATTTATATATTATAATATAGCAAATAATTATATTATAATATAGCAAATTATTACAAATCAATATATTATAATATAATAAATTATTACAAATCAATATAGCAAATCAATATTAAAATTTTTTTTTGTTTTTATATATATATATATATATATTTTTACACCTAATCAGGCCGTATAGTCAAGTTTATTTGCATTCATTGTCGGGATTTACCCAAGATACAATTTGAATTTACCCAAGATACAAAAAGTAGATACAGTGCCCCCCAATAAATGAAGGACCACTTAAAAATTATTAAAATTAATCGGAAATAGTTTCTATATTTCAAAC
>CAJVPV010000297.1:0-24061 GCA_910591835.1 Acaulospora morrowiae
CAATACAGAAGATTGTTAATAAAATTTAAAGTGGATTAGTTTAATTTGACATATAATACTGAAAGAACTTCTGATAATATCAATATCAAGTATGCAATATATTGAATTAAAAAAACTTGGAATAATATTAATTCTAATATTATTTCAAATTGTTAAAAAAACTAATATTATTTCACTTTTATAATTTTCTCAAGAAATAGGTGATTCTTAAACTTCTGCTTCTTATAATACTGTTACTGGAGAAATAACCCCATTTCAACAGAAAAATTTAGAAGAAAGGAGGAATTGATTAATAAATTACCAAATAAAGATATTATCAATTCAATCAATAGAAAAAAGTAAAACTTGATATAGCAATTAAATGTTTCAATACACTTTTAAATTATATTGAACAAGATTCTAAATTAGATTTGGATGATAATTATATGGATGTTCTTATTTCAATGCAAAAAAAAATTTTAAAGAATTATAAATCTTAGATTTTTTTATTTTAGATTAAACTCTTTATATATATTATATTATATATATACTTATTTATATAAATTAAATAAACAAACAAATCAATATTATATATAAGTTATAAATATAAAGTAATTTTTAAACAATTATAATTAATTTATGAGTAGGTTCATATAAAATAATTATTTTTGGTAAATTAAGTAAATGTATTGCTAATATATAATTCTATATTCAGTAAAATTTTTGCTAATTTGAATAAAATTCCAATATTTTATTTAACAATTGTATTTATTTAAAATTATAAGTTATTATATAATAATTTCACTAAAATTAAAAAAAAATTTCAATATGGATAAAATTCATTATAATAAATATGTTTACTTAATCTATTAAGATCAATTTATATAATAAAATAAATTTTTTACAAGAAATTATAATTCTAATTTTATGATGTAATTTTAAATTTTCATTTTTTTAATAGTAATTTTATTTATCAAATAAACTTTTTAAATATTTAATATAAATTTATATAATTTAATATACAAGTAAATTAAACCTAATAAATAAGATCAATTAATTATAGATTGCTTGTTAAAACACTAGTTATAGAAATAATATGAATATTATAATCAAAATCAAAATCAAAATCAAAAAAATTGCCGCACGAAATATAAACTCTAAACGCTAATAATAAAATGTTATTAAAAATTAGCGAACCTTTCACTGTATACGTATTTAGTCGCCTAAATTATACTTACTTAATACATAAAACAATATATACCTAATAAAATAAAAAGAATATTATGTGTAACATTTTACGTTTAAAAAAATTTCGGATTTTTTCGAAAACCCCCGTGTATTAGATTTTCTTATATCGAGTAAACCGGGACCCGGAAAATTTTTGATTATAGTAACTACTTTCAATTAATGCTTCGACATCAACATATATAGACTATTTGTACCGGTTTCTTTTATCGAGAGTTGACCGTATTAGTAAAAAGGGGTAAAGAAAGAGAACGTTATTCTCACGTACCTGCATTAGGTATCGAGATGTGCTTAGGAAATTGAGACAAAGCAATACAGAGGTATGAAATTCCATATTAGCCAAGTATTGTGTAACGAATGGAGATACTACGCTAGAGTATCGGAGATCTGATCCTGATACGACCGGTCAAGTTAATGATTTCAAAATGTGCCAATGAGAAGAACATTGTGAAAATTATTATATAATCTTTTCGTGATAATATTTTATGCTATTTTATGTGACTTATTTTATGTAATCCAAGAAAAATAATTTATAAAGCTGAATGGATTACAGTAAAAACTAAGAAAGATAGACCTCGGTCAAACAACAAATGCCTCACCACTTATCCTCTATCTTTAATTACCAATAACGGTTACGCGAATTTCTATTAGCATTTGTGACAGACATGCCGATCGCCTATAACACAAGTTACTTCTGATATTTCTTCAAATATTCTTATATGTGACTGTGAGCTAAAAATTACATTATTGGCAATATTCGGTTGGTGTGGGATGAGATTCTATAAATAACTATCTTGAAAATGTTATCTATCTATAGAAATATTCATTAAATATCATTCCAGTATATAAATCTAACTATTATTTGCACATAAAACTTCTATGTTATGGTAAATGGCTAAATAATTTCGCAAGATATGTTATGTGGAAGTAAGTATAGAATTGCAACGCAATACTGTAAGATAATGCACTGACGAACAAATTAATATGAGAAGGATCTAAACGTGTTAATAATCAGGTGAGCAAAAATATGAAAATAGGCGCTATTTTTGTATTAATTTAGTAACTTATAAAAAAAGAGCATTTTATTTTCACAATAATTCAATAAAGCTTGGCAAAGTTCAAACATTAAATAATAAACCCTTATCACGTTACTCGAATATCCAATATACTTGTTATTTTGTTAGCGTGACTGATAGAGAAACCGGATCTTGCGATTTCTATCAGAAGATAGGTGTTCTGTAAAAATTTTGGCAAAAAGAAAGGAAGCATCCAGAATAAACCAGAGCAAAATGACTCAAGAGTTAAATAAATGTGCACTTCTTACATTTAAACAAAATTATTTGCGACGTTATAAAATCATATCAATGTCAGTATCACCATCGACAGAAATTCATCTTCGATAGATTACATATTTTTCGTTGCTGTCGTTTCGTTTTGTAAATATTTTTGAGTAATTTATAAGTTGATTAAAATTAATTTTTAGTAGATACTTTTATTAACCTGCTAACTGACCCAAGAACTATTTGGAACACTGATTTTTTCTGAAATTGATTATGTGAAGTCAAGCTTAAAATTATTGGCAGATGAATCTTTTAAAACGATACCGTAGAAAAGGGAGTAAAGCATTTTGAACAAATTTGCTTATTTCCATGATCAGAATTTGTTACGTCATATTTTATCGAATGTTGATCACTGATGATCGACAGATAGTATTTTTGTAGATCCCATCCGATCTCTAATGGGGTGAGAAAAGGTCTTTTCTTGATAACGCACTTGTTTTGTAAAAAATAAATGTAGTAAATGAATCAAACAAATTACTAAAGAAATATTGTTAACATCAAACTCTTGGTTTAATATTCAGTATTTAAGTTTCCACATAAAATTCATTATACAGTACAGTAAAATGTTCCGGAATTATAATTCCGGAACAAGCCATTCGATGCTTCAAAACTTTCCCAAATTGTAAAACAGTTGACTTTAATTTGCACTTTAAGATAAAATCATAAACCAGTATAGAACCAGACAAAAGCTGTTATTTACATAATAGAAAAGTAACCGAATAGAAAGACATACGTTTTGGCAATAGATATGACATATTCTGACGTAAACTTTTTCTCTTGACAAAGTAAAGAGTAAATACAGTATAAGCTTAATATAAAGATTAAGTACGATATCTTATTTAATATTCATTGATAATTTAATTTATATACAGTGAGGTGCTTACATGATCTAAACAGATCAAATTAACAGGGCTAATATAAGAATAAATAAACAACTAACATAGCTCCACGGAATATAATTAATTTATTAATTTTCCTTTTAAGAAATTTAATTTATATTTAATAGTATAGTATGTACGTGTATACAAGTATATTTCATCATTAATTCTTTAAATTTATTGGTGCAATGAAACTACGTCTATACTGTATATATACGTCATATGTCAATATACATTGTAGCTTTATTATTCTATTAATATAATGGATAGGGATTAATACAATATGGTTATTTTTGAAAAAACAACAACAATAAAATATTGATAATTTGTTTGTTTCTTAATAAAATATTTTTAGAATCTAACAGTGTACTCATAAAGTAACAATATAAAAATTAAAATAATTATCAGTCAAGTTATATTGTATTTATAAACAATCTTTTATTCATTCAAAATAAAGATAATTGATTTTTTTTTATCTATCTAATTTCAAAACAGTAATACCACAGCATCTTTACACTCTATAAACTATTTATCTTATTGTAAATTCGTAAAGTATGGTTTTTTTTATAATGTAGTCTTGGTAATTTCATAAAGTATTATTGGTTAAATATTGAAAAAAAGAACAGGTTTGAATAATACATGGATAGATATCTGATGACAAATTAATATTATTTTTATTCAAATATAACGTATAAAGAAAGAAAGATTGCCAGGTAAAATAAGGGGTTCTAAAATGAATATAAATCTATACTCTCTTAGAAAATTCGATTTGTTTCTTTGCAAATAAGTAAATATTCATCGGGGAAATCCATTAATTTGCCATTTCTGACCTTCAGGATATTCGTGCTAATTCATATGACTTCACGCACGTAGAAAATCAAAACCTAAATATGGTTTAATGAAAATGGTGTATCTCAATTTTCTTAATTACGTTTTGAAAATGCATTTATTAAGAAAAAACTTTTCTTTTTGAAAACATTTCGGTGTTGACAAAACATGCAACATTTAATTTTCTTACTTTTAGTTTTCATTTCAGAGACCATCTGTTTTGCTCCATTGCCAAGAATTGGACAAACACAATTCTTGGTTGACAATAAACTATATTACTTTAGTGGTGGAATAGGAGGAGGAGCAAGTTATAACGATATGTTCTATCTGGATTTATCAAGATCATTCCATACTAATAATCCACCATGGGTACTTTTGGATCAAGCCGATTCCTCGCCTAGCTTGTACTTTTCTACTTCAATTGTAAGCCCATTGAATGATTCTATTATATACATCATTGGCGGGTTTAGTTTCGATAATTCAAATATTATATCAATACACACATTTAATTACGTTGATAACACATGGAATACACCTATCTCGAGTGGATTTGCACCAGTTGGACGACAAGAGATGATGGGCGTGGTGGATAAATTGGGAAAAGTATATATTTTTGGTGGTGTCGTAATGAACGATAGTTTAGCTTTCAGAAATCAATTATATAACGATTTTATTACTCTGGAGATCACTACAATTCTTTGGCGCAATTACCCGGCAACTCAAAGCCATCCAAATCCACGGGCAGATTACACCGCAACACTTTTAGAAAATGGAGTCATTGTATACATAGGGGGAAGAGAATATGTTAGTTTTAATGATAGTATAGCGCAAAAAGTTGTTGACTTTAACAAGGTAATATTACCTGACTCTATATCTATTTTTAAAGACGTAAACGAATACTAATGATTATAATTACAAACAGCTTATACTTTTTGACACTATTCATTATAATTGGAATTCAATCGTAGGTGTTGTCTTTATAATTAATAATAAGTGTAATTTAAAGAGAACATATTACGTATGTACCAAAAATCATTGATATTATTTAGAACACTACAGGGGATAAACTGCAAGGGCGTATGCTTCACACTGCTGTACTCGGTGTGTATATTTTATTATACATAACTTAAAATTTATAAAATGAGATTTTAATATTTTTACTATAAAGCGAAGAACGGTCATATTATTGTTTATGGTGGAATAACAAACATGTCGGAATATATTCTGGCTACACCTAGCCTCGTTGTATTAAATATAAGTGCTACTCAATACAGTTGGTGCATCCCGACCTCTAATAATCTACCACCACAGTTATTCGGGCATTCGGCAACCTTGTTTGAAGAGTTGATGATAGTTGCATTCGGCATGTATTTTAAAATCGTATTTTTTTTTTGTATTTTGTATTAACTAATAATCACGTTATAAATTAGGACTTGCACAGTATAGCTCTAATGTTTTGGATTTAAATAAAGAAATTTATATTCTTGATACCACAAATTATTTATGGGTCGATTCGTTTTCTCCAAACATGTTGACCACCACAGATACTGGTGACATTAAGAAATTGATTTGGTTGATTATTACATTTGGATTCCTTGGACTCCTTATAATTTGTGGATTGATAATTTATTTTGTAAGAAAGAAAAAACTAGGAATTCTAAAAATTTCGGGTTCAGTTAAGCAATAGTATTTTTATTACGAAATACCTTTTCTTATTATATAGCGAAACTTTGCGGTATTTGTATTATAGTAGTATGAAATTATTCTTATTTGTATACTTAATTCTTATTCTATTTATTTTGCGTTCTTTTAATGAATTAAATTTAATTATCGATATTTATGACATACGTAAAATTACACAAACAGTTAAGTTATTTGCGTATGTTTTGAACATTTTGTTTTTTTTTTCAATAAGTTCTATTTTGGATATTACCGGTTAATCTAACATTATAAGCTGATTATTGTTTTTAAATTCATATGAAAGTGATCCGATGTTTTTATTTTTATTTATTGATTATAGTGTAGTGTTTGTGAAAGGATTCAACGAGGTGGATCAACATAACGCAACAATCATACCGAGAATTCGGGAAAAAGTGAGAAAATTGAATATCGAATATGCTAAATAAAGAATGACGAAATAGAGTCAATAGCATTTATTTACTCTATAGCATTGATAGTATTGTAGATTTAGTTTAGTCTATTAGTCATATCCTTATTTAATTTACAGTTTTTATCTATTTACAATATACCTACCATTCATTATTTCTATTTTCTCTATCCACTGTAGTGGTAAATTTGGAAAGTCTATCGCCACAGGAAACAGCTGATGTGTAATAGCGAAAAAAGCATTAGACTTTGACATGCGATAAGTGAATGTGTTGGAAAATGAGGTGAGTTTATCAGTTAATGAGTTTTATTTATTTATTATTTTGTTTATACGTGTGTTTCAATCTCTAATTCCATAAAAATACTACAAATCTCCTGTAGTTCTTGTTATGTCATATTTGGGTAGTGGCATTACATGAGTCATGCACTCTTTGTTTCTATCCACTTATATTATTTTAATAAGTTGATATCATTTATAGATATTATTTATTTTTAATTGAAAACTTATATACAAGATTGTATGTTCTGCCATCAATAAAAAAAAAGGTAAATTAAATAATGTCTCAGTAATAATGATGAGTCAGTAATGTCTGAGTTTTAATTAAAAGTTTAGAAATCACCTGTAAACTATTATAATTAGTTTAAAACTAGAGTATTTTTAAAAATTTGTATTTCGTAAATATCAGACAAAATTAAATAATCTGTTGTATTATATTAACAAATTCTCCACATATTTCCGGAAAAAGTATTTTTCATAAGTGTAATGATTATACAATGAGTACTGATTTATAAAAAGACTATTGTAGCAAAAATAACCCAAACCGCCCTGAGTACACAGTCCCATGACATTATTACAGTATAATAATGGACTTAGTTAGCAAACAATTGTAATACAAAATGGCACAAAAGAAAGAAAAATGTTAAGAAACCTATGATCTAATCCACAGCACAATCCAAGCAAGAGTCACAAGACCGATACTCACTTGAGTGTCACGAGAATTAATTTTTGCACAATGATGATGTTATTCAATAATAATATGGTAAAAAGAAATGTTAATTGTCATGAAAATTTGTTATTTTGAGTTTTAATTAGTTTTGCATAATTGTTAGTTTTTGCACAAGAAATATAAAGTTTATTAATTAAACATTACACCAAGACCAAAAGCAGGTAGTCTTACTATAGCTAATTATAATATTCGCAACATATCTACAAAATGGGTTGTTGATAATACAATCCTTCAATAGACTTTGCAAACTTTTCTTCTCCATACTGATATATAATTTGATACACCAGTTCCTTAAGCCGCATCTTTATCCTATACTCATCTTATGTCCTTGCTGCATCTCATACAATACTTTACTTCAGCTATATATTTTTCATATCAACTATATATTAAATTTAAAAGAATATTTTTTCTAATTTAATTTTTAAAGTAGATAAATATTATTTTATTATAATTTTCATATGTTAAACTATAAGTTCAAAAAAAGTAATACCTTATATATGCTGCATATTAAAAGTATAGTGAATACTTAATATATATATATATTATTTAATGTATATAATAAAATTTTTTAATAAGTGGTTTATATATATTTTTTAATATTATTTTTTAATATATATAATTTGTTTTATAAAATTTTTATTTTTATTTGTTTAATAAATTTATTAAAAAATAATTCATTACTATTCATTACTATATATAACTTATTATTAAATATTAATATATATTTGACCAATATATCAAGACTTAATTAAGATTTAATTGAAAAATATAAATAAATTATATTTTAATTTATTTATTTATTGTAATATAATTTATTGTTTTGCTTATTTTTTTTATTTTTTTATTTTTATTGTTTTATATTTGTTTTCAGGTTTTTTTATTTTGTCTAATAATAGTTTGTTTTTTAATTCAATTAAATTGCAAGCCAAAATTGTTTGTTAATCTTTTATAACAAAAATATAAAATATATTCTAAAAATTAAATTATAGTAAAAATAATTTACAAAATACAAAATATCATTTAAAAGATTTAATAGATTTGTATAAAATTCTTGAATCCCTTTTTTTTTTATAGTAGAATGGCATTAGATGCAAAATTTTATTAAATAATAATCAATTTTTGTTTATATCAAACATTATCTCTTGTTATCACAACAGTTAAATGCTAGCCTATCTACTTTATTGCCCCAGCAATATTAGTGACACTCTTAAAGTGGGTTCATATTTTTGAGGAGAACCTATCTAGGGGGTGAAAATCCTACCATTAGTTTAAACCACCTAACCTACTGGTCTAATTTTTGTGTAAGGGCAGTGAATACTATTGACTATTTTCTAAGGTTGCTTATCACATTATATTTTTTTATTTACACATTATATAGCAGAGAGCTGACAACTTGATGCATATACTCCCTAATGAATGTTTCAGTTTTGATCCACTAATTGGCACTTGCTATCAAATTTAAGAGCTCTTGCGGTCAAATGGAGCACAACTCTTAAGGACCATACAAGTCATGCTAAGCAAGCTTTCAAAGTTCTTTATCTTCTAACAGACATTCCAATTCAGAATTGATTGGTATTGACTGCCAAATCTAGAAGTATAAATGTCAACAGTACACAACTCCTATATACATAAACCATTCAGGAAGAATCATATTACACATAATATTAGTACTGATTCAGTATTCTCTTTCAAAGCTTCCTTATTTACCAGTCAATAGAAAAAAATTCTTGAATTCTTATTATCAAAACTATCATATTTAATTTATAATATAATTATTTACTAATTATTTTATTTATAATATAATTATTTACTAATTATTTTATTTATAATATAATTATTTACTAATTATTTTATTATAATAAATATGGTTTATTAAACCATTACTATATGATATTAATTATTTAAACTTTTCAATTCTTTTAACTTTTTAAATAAGTTATAAGAAATAAAAATATTATTTTTTTAATATACAGTAGAAATCATATGTTGTTGCCCAACCCTTTAAAAATTCAAATCCAATTCAATTGTTTTAAAAATGTTTGGACAAATAGTTTATCACAATTCTTGATCCTCTAATTTTTTTTAAATTTTTGTAATTGTTAGAACAAAATTTAAAGAGAATTCAATTTTTCAAGTTATTTTTTTAATGGATTTTTTTAATTTGAAAATTATTAAAAAATGATCGATATATTAATAATTTACTTAACCAAAAATTCTTAAAAAATTATATGTTAAAATCTACTGTAAGTCTTTTTATATTATTTATAAAAAATTTGATATATTTTGATAAGGCAGTTGTCAAAAAATTGATTCTAAATTTTAAATTTGCTGATGACTTTCTGAATATGGTTTTTATCAATTTTACTATATAATTTATTATAAAAATTATTAATAATTAATAAATTATATAGTAAAATTGATAAAAATTATGTTTGGAAAGTTGTTTTTTTAAATGCAGCTAATTTAAAAATTTAAAAATCAATTTTTTAACAACTGTCTTATCAAAATATATTAAATTTTTTGTTAATAATATAAACAGACCTAGATTTTAATATATAATTTTTGAGAATTTTTGGTTAAATAAATTATTAATATATGGATTATTTTTTAATAATTTTCAAGTTAAAAAAATTCATTAAAAAAAATAATCTAAAAAATTGAATTCTCATCTAAATTTTGTCTTAGCAATTACAAAAATCTAAAAAAATTTAGAGAATCAAGAATTGAAATAAACTATTTGTCTTAATATTTTTAAAACCATTGGATTAAATTTGAATTTTTAAAGCATAGAATAATGACATATGATTTATACTGTATATATATAGTACTTGTTATAAATAATAAAAATCATTTTTTGAATATAAATTTTACAAAATTTATTTATTTGGGTTGCAGTTTTATAATGACATCAATATAGTATCTATAAAAAAAAAATCATATACACTAATGATTGATTTTTTCTTATTATTTTTAATAATGTCATTTAATCACTCTGATATGCCATTTATTAAATTAAGATATAGGTTCATGAAAATACCCTCCTATTCTTCTTGAATTATCTTATGCCAATCCATAATACTGATTTTTTTTTCTGATTATTTTGTTCACTCGTTTTTTCATCCTTTTTTTAATAATAGCCCATAAATTCTCTATTGAATTTAAATTTGGACAGTAGGAGGGTCAATCGAGGATCTTTAGAACTTGACAATGAAGAAGTTCTGCTGTTTCTTTTGCCATGTGCTTTGAATCATTGTCCTGTTGGAAGACCCAGCATAATAGCATAATCCTAGATGCATTCTCAAAAAAATTATTAGCTAAAATGTCATAGTAAAGTGATTTATCTATATTCTGAGTAAAAATATAAAAACTAATCATTTCCATGCCAAGAAAGCACTCCACACATAAACTTTTGCAGGATATTTTGGAATTTCCTTTTGTGAAACATTTGTATCAGCCTTGTAGAATGCAGTTATAGTATTACAAAACATCTGAAATATAGTTTCATGAGAAAATATCCCATTTTCCAGTTTTGCCTTGCATGAGCAGTTGCCCATTCCACACAGCATTTGCATTGTTTTTCGATAAGTAAAGGCACTGTTTTGAAGTAACTTGAGTAATAACTTAGCATATTAATTTCACAGTTTATTGTTCATACTAATATTTTGACCATACTATTAAGCTTAATAGCAATTTCTCTACAGGTAAGATATTGATTATTTTGAATAATTCTTCCTAATATGCGACAATTTGGAGAAGTTAAGATTGTTGGATATCCAGGATACAAAATTGGTTCAAGTTTATAATTTTTTTTTAGTTGAATAATATACTTATATATTGTAGAAAGGGATATCACTTAATTTCATCAGAATCAGGGCATCACGAATGCCATAGCTCCAAAGCTCACTTATGGTCTTTTATCAGTCAGCAAGAGGAATATTGTCCATTTCATAGTAAAAAAAAGTGATAAAGACTAAATAGAAAAGGATTTTTTTTGTGGCTTGTTTTTAAATTACATATATAAATAAATTGTCATTAAAAGCTGATGTTATTGGAGTATACAATTGGAAAATTTATATATCCAATTTATGTCAAATTAAATTCTTGTTATTTATGACAATCACTATATATATAATTTTTCTAATAATTAATTTTTTTATTTTTATTATATAAATTTTATTTATTTATTATTATTTTTTTTTAGATGAAAGAATAATCAGTGCTATAGTTTTTTTATAGAATTTTATATTTGAACCATATATTTAAACAGTCTTATATATGCTAATATTACTATTAACTATAAGTTTAACCATAACAAATCTATCTACTTATTCAAATACCAACTTATATCTTGTAAATAGATTCATATTTAGGTTATGTTATATCTTTTTGCTTATAAATATAAAATAAAAAAATATTGTCTAACTATTAAAAAATTTTTTCAGTAATTTTTTTTTGGTTTTTAATAATCCAACTTTTTTCTATAAATAGGTTATCAATCTAAATTGCACCAATAACAAACAGGATAATGAAGATCTATCAAGTTTTAAAGTTTATTAATTCAGTTTAGAGTATTAGTAATTATACAACTTATTTAAGAAGCCAACCAATCTAAATAGAAATGTAGTACTATAGAGTCTGTTGTATTTGAGGGATTATAGGCTTTTATTAGAAGTTTTTCCTTATGCAATCTTTTTTGCTTTGATTTGTTTTTAACATGCAATCATTAGAAAGACCAGAGGTTCTATCTTTATGCAGTCTAATTAAATTTAATCATAATTCAGATATTTGAATATAACATTTGTAGGAAAACCAATAAATCCACAAATAAAGAATAATTTTTTATAAATTATTTAGTTTGGTTTTTTTTTTACTTTACTATTTTAATTCTCTAAATCAGAATAATTATTATATAATAACAATTTTATTAATTAATTGCAATACAAGTTACAAAATATATATATAGTTATATCTTTTTAATTTTAAAGATTATTATTAGTTATATTGGCAATAATATATTATAAATTAAATATTATATAAAATTCCTTAATAAATTTTTTATATACATATATATATATATATTATAAAATAACATTATATACAGGTTTTTATTGAATTATAATTAATTTTTAAGTTATATCAAACATCCTTTATTATTATTACAACAGCTAAATACTAGCCTAACTATTTATTGTTCTAGTAATACAAGTAATACTTATAAAGTTGATTTATATTTTTGAGAGGACCTATCTAAAGAATAGAAATCCTACCACTAGTTTTAAACCATTTAACCTACCAGTTCAATTTTTGTATAAGGGCAGTGAAATACTGCTGACTGCTTATTTAAGTTACTTATCACATCACATCTTTTTATTCATATGCAATATAATAAAGAGGCCATAACATAATGCATATATTCCCTAGTAAATACTTCAGTTTTTGACTATTGATTGATTTTAAGCTATCAAATCTAAAGACTTTTGTAGTCAAGTGAGACGTAACTCCTTAAGAATCATACAGGTTATACTAAGAAAACTTTCAAATTTCTTAATTTTCTAGTAGATACTCCAATTTCAAAACCAGTTGGTATAGACTATCAAATCTAGAGACATAAATATAAAGCAAAATACAACTCTTATATATATAAATTATTGAGAGAGTGTCATATTACATAAGACATTAGTATCAGTTCAATGTTTTCCTTTAAAGTTTTCTTATTTAACAATTAACAGGAAAAGAAGGTGTTAAGTGAGTTTAATAAAATGAAGTGCAGCCCAATTTGTATATCCAAATGAAATGTTATTTTGAATGTTGATAAAGATTAGTTAAGATAGAGTACAATTTAGTTTGTATATTTAAATGTAAAAGTTTCCAATTGTCTAATGAACATTGTAACATGATTGTTATACTACTATATTTTAACAAAAAAATCATAATCTCAATGTCTATTGAATTAGTATGTGAAATGGCTTCTTATAAGAAATAGGTTATTTTTTTTTTCCTGTCTGCTTCAGTGAAACCTTGCTCCGACGCCCCGTAGCGCAAAATAGCTAAGCTGCCCCCTTATCAGGTTACACTTAATACTATTTTGACTCTGCTTTATTGCCACCTTGGAGCTAGAACCTACTCACAGGCCTAAGCCATCCGAGTCTGGTTTGTCACCTCCACCAGCTTGGCCAATTGCTTAGTGAATTTTTTCAGCGAGACATTATTGGAGGATAAGGATACACTGGTATACCAAATTCGCCCAGGAGTTGAACCTGGCCTCACCCTGCCTAGTCTAACCAAGTATCACATGTGGAGGGTTACAATTTATGGAGTCACCTAGTCAACTACTGCAAATACACCCCTTAGGATAGAACATCCCGTGATGCAAGCAACCTCCTAAGCCTCCGACCGGATCCTCGCCTTCAACGGACATGTGATACCCTGTTGGTAGTTGTGCGACTAATGGTTTTAGTCGTCTGTACCTTTCTTTCCTTTACAGGAAGGAGCCCTTGAAACTTCTTCCCCCTTACGGAGGTATTTCCTGGGCAATACTTGATATGAAAGTATTACCAATCATATCATACTACCTTTCGACCCATAGATTACAGAAATACTATGAGATCCCTGATCGCTGGATCATCCATATGCTTCCATTTTTGGATTACAGGAGCTACTTGCCCTCAGCAGGAATTGATCTGTAGACCTTAAGGACCTGCCCTGATGCCTTAGTCCACTGGACTATAACCGGGTTGGTCTAGAAATAGGTTATAGTATCAGATATCATATTAATTCTATTTAATTACTTTTACATGGAATTGAATTGATATCTTGTAATCTGATCTATAAAGTACTAACCATTGTATTATGGATCTATAGGTCTTAAACTTTTTATATTTTTTTTATAAATATATAATTTTATATATTAATTCTAATATTATATCTTATTTTATTTATTAGGAAGTACATTGCATCATATTGTCAGCCTTTCTGCCTTATGGCATGTGAGTAAAAAGATATAATGTGATAAGTAACTTAGAAAATAATTAGTAGGATATTACTGCTCATATATAAGAATTTGAACTGGTAGATTAGATGATTTAAAACTAGCAGTAGGATTTTCATTTCTTAAATAGATCGCCTCAAAAATATAAACATACTTCATAGATGTCATTAGTATCGTTAGAATAATAAAAAGTAGATAGGTTAGCATTTAGCTGTTGTAATAGTAATAGACAATATTTAATATAATATAAAATATTGATTATTTGTTCAATAAAGACTTGCATCTAATACCATTATACTATTAAATAAAATAAAATAAAATAAAATACATTTTATTTTATACTTTTATATATTTTAATACTATATATTATTTCAACTTTATTATTTCTTATTTTAATAATAATTATATTATTTTAAAATATTTTTCTTAAAATATTATATTTATTAATTTATTTATAACTTCTTTATTTACAATTTAATAAAAAATTATAAGATATATTTATATATAATATAAAGTTTATTATTTTATTTATTTATTTTTTTTGTTTACCCACCATCAACTCAGAATCTGTTCTTATTATTCTTAGTCTTCTGTTGTTTCTTCAAGGTAAATAGATAATTGTTAATTCTAAATACTTGTTTTAGGCCTAAGTCTTTAAGTATAGACTTTGGAGGTGCATAAGTTGCTATATCAAGACAAGCAGACTTTATGCTATCTGCTTTGATAATTATTGCTTGCAGCCACTACTACAGTTTTTCAACCATTCAGTTTAGCCAAGACTTATTAGGATTTAGTCAATGAGACATTATTGAAGAATGAGAGTACACCAGTATATCAAATTTGCCTAAGGATCGAATCTAATCATCTTGCCTAATCTGATCTAGCAATATATGTGGAGTTATGTTTTATAGGATTATGCAGTTAATCATCACAAGTGTACCCCTTAATATAGAACATTCTATAATACAAGTAACCTCCTACACCCTTGACCAGATCCTTGCTATTATTGGATATGTAAAACTCTTACTAATAGTTGTATAACTAATGTTTTAGCTGAATGTATCTTTTTTTTCATTATCAAAAAGATCTCATAAAACTTTTTTCTCCTTTTGGAAATATTTTCTGGGCAATACTTGATAAGAAAGTTTAACAATCAAATTATCTATCTTTTCAATCTATGGAGTGTAGTCTACCTATAAGGCTTCTTGATCACTAGAACAATCCAAATAGCTCTCTATTACGAGTTATAGGAGCAAATCCCAATTTGAGATATGTGAATTGTCCCTAGCTAGGGTTGAACTATAATTTATAGGTTAACCCTATCTTGCCTTAGCCCATTAAACTATGACATCAGTCTAATATAAAAGTTTATTATATCTTATATAATATTGTTTATAATATTACAATTTTTTACTTTTAATATATTATATTTATATTATTAATATCTAAGAATTTTTAAAAATTTTCTAAATACTTGAAAACATATTGGAATTTTCCAAAACAATATGAAACTTTTTGATATAGTTTTGTTTATTTTTTATAATAAATTATATTTATTATATTTATACTTATTTAAAAAATAAAAAAATATTATTAAGTATATAAAACATTTATTTATTATTTTTTTTTTTTAACACTAGCCAGGCCTTGCCCAATATACTTTATTAATATTGATGTTTACATTTATTACAGGATGTTTCTATATATATGTTCTAACCTCAATTCTATTGTTTGTATATTGGACTACATTGGGTTTCCCAAATGTCGGCTTTGAGCTTCCTAATTTATTCTATAGAGTTTTCTATGGAAAATTGATTAGGACTAATGTGCCAAGGCTCCATTAGTGTTAGTAAATAAGATATTTGTAAAATTATTATAATTTGCATTCCATTTGTACTCTACAAACCATTCTATCATTTTCTTATGCCAGTTCTCCCTTCTTTTTCCCTGTTTCTCCTTCCTTTCTGCTTTTTCAGAGTCTTGATCTGCTTTCTTGATTGACTTTCTCTTGATTGTTCTTGTTTTACATTTCATTTCTCTTGTAATTCCTTGTTCTTTTTCCCATTTGATTGCTCTGTCACATCTTTCTTGCCAGAGTTTGGATATGTGATTTTTCATATGTTTTGTAATTGCCTCACAGGCTTTCTCTGTTTGTGGTCCCACTTTTCCGTAAATATATTTTAATGTTTCCTTTGTGAATATTGCTTTTGTTATTGTTTTTCTCATGAATTCTGTGTTAGGGATGTTAAGAACTTTCTTGTTGGAATCTGTCAGTTTCCCTGTGATTCTGCAACTGGTTTCTTTTTTTATCGCTTTTGTGTATTCTAGTGTTATTGTGCTCTCCCAGTGTGAATGGATTAAATATTGTAAGGTTTCTTCTTTTCCACATATTGTGCATTTTGCTGTGCTGTATAATTCTGGTTTCCTTTCTTTAAGTTTATTAAATGTTGAGAGTTCTTCGTTTAGCAGTTTGTACTGAAAATTTCGGCTTTTATAGTCTTGCTTGCTTGTAGTTGTGCTTGAAATTTTTGTGGGTTGTTGGGACTTCCATGATGCTTTCCAGTCAATTTCGATTTCTTGCCCAGTTGCAATCCATGCCATATGTCTATTTTGTGTGATCCATTTTGCTGTCCATTTCGAACTGTTCTGTTTCTTTATGAATTCGTTTATATTTGTGTCCAATACTATATTGTTCCAAGACAGGTGGCATCGGTAATTGCTACTATTTGGACTAGTTGTGATTTCATATTCTTGTGATAGTTGTACACCTTCTTTTGCAAGTTGGTCAGCTTTTTCATTTCCTGGGATTCCCGAGTGTGCTTTGACTTTAACCACTTTGGTTTTTTCTTTTCTATTTTGGATAATTGTTTGAATGTGCTTGATTGTTATCCAATTTGCATTGTGTGTGATCTTTTTACTATTATTATTCTTCTTTAAAATGTTTTGAATCGCTGTTTGGCTGTCTGTGTATATTGTGACATTTGCTTCTTGTGGAATGCTTGAGATGAGACTGAGAATGGCAATAAGTTCTGCCCTGGTTGAGAATGGAAAATTTTTTGTATTTGCCTTGAACTCCTCGTATTCATTTGTTTCTGTGTTTTGGATATACCATCCTATGCCCATTTTGCATTTGTATTGTTAGCCCGGGAAAAGTCACATGGTATAGTCGCGTACCATGATCGGTGCGGCGCGTACCCTGAAAATTGTAGAATAGCATTAATAATCAACGTGAAAAATGTAGTCATTAAAGCTTAGATGACTTACCTGATAGTTTATTTTAGCCCCGATAGTCTATTTTTCCCTTAATTGTTCTTCTTATCCTTTTTGTAAATGATATAAAATAGTGATGCCAATGTACAAGCGAAAAACGAGAATAGTAAGATAAAAACAGCAATTAAAAAGAAACGATTAGTAAAATTGAGTCGCCAAAAGAGAAATATCGTAATTAACAACTTACCTTTTCAAGTACGCACCAATTAAGGAAGGATAATCGCCGCTATAGGACATAGCCCGGGGTTATCAAGAGAAGAGCCGGTGCCGGGAAAGAAGAGAAAAGCTGTTAATAACGAAATCTCGGCTAAAATCAATCTTACACATCTCGACTTACCTTTCATAACTCCAACTTTAGACCGGGCAAGCGACTGACTCGCCGTTTTCCGGCCCAACAGTATGTACCTATATCTTCAACTGAGCTATCTGTATATGCTTTGATGTTGTTCCATTTTCTTATTCGGGTTATGATCTCATTAAGTTTTTCTTTAGCTTTTTCCCCAATCTTAAGTTGTTTATTGTTTTCTTTTTGTACTCTTCTTTCCTGTTGCTTAGATTTTGTACTCGCTATTGTTGTGTTTTTACGTGTGTTTTGTGTTTGTTGGAATTCGTGCTGGAGTTTCGATGGGGAGGTTTGTATTCTTTCCAGGTGAC
Source organism: Acaulospora morrowiae (assembly GCA_910591835.1). NCBI lineage: Eukaryota > Fungi > Glomeromycota > Glomeromycetes > Diversisporales > Acaulosporaceae > Acaulospora > Acaulospora morrowiae. Next base: position 18,296 of record CAJVPV010000297.1, read on the forward strand.
CAATGATTTTCCCATGTATCTTTGAGCTATATTTCGTTTTGATAACTGGGACCTTCAGAGATGTGTCGAGATTGATTGTTTTTGTGCACCCCATCCCTTCTTTTTCTTTGAATTTGCAACCTTGACATTTTTGAAGTGGAGAGTCATTTGTGATTCTGGTCATGTGTTGAACTTGTACTTTTTTGTCTCCTGATTTATTACGGAGATCTCTTTTATCAATATACTCCTCTTGGTCGATTGAACATGTGATGTATTTGTTGGCTTTGGAGTTCTGACTGTTTGCTAGCTCTAGATGTTGTATTGGATTTGGTTGTATTAATCCTGGAGTCTGGATTACGTATCTATTTGTTGAAAGATCAGGAATGCAACATTTAGTCCTAATTTCTAAGAACCATCTGGATTGTTTGCCTGTTGGCTTATTTCCCATGATTGCTTTAATTTGTCGCCATTCTAACATGTGTGTTTGGAAACCATTTGTTAATTGTTCAATAAACATAATATTGCATTTTTTAAGCTTCCATTTGTTCTTGTTGAACCACTCTTTTCCCATTATGTCTTGAATTGTATGAAGTTGGTCCCCTTAATGGTTTTGATTAGACTGGATGTGTTATTTTCTGTGACTTTAATTTTCTGTTTGTTGAGAAGATATAAAAATTGGCTGATAAGGCTTTTGTTGGTATTGGGTGCTTCCTCGGGGTAGATTAGAATATTCTTGGTGGTCCAGGCCTGGTTTTGGGCTTGTTGTAATCTTCTCTTTGAAATTGTACAACATATATTTGTTTTGTTTAGTTCTTTGAGTATGCGTTTTGCATGTAGCTGGATTTGTCTGTCTTGTGTACTGAATATTTTGTACCCGAATTCCACATGTATTCCACTATTTATGGCTGTAATCAGAAGCTTGTTTTTTTGTTTGAATGTTGCTCGTATCATGCTGTCCATTTTCTTACAGTTTTGTTCTGAGAGGATGATATTTTGTAACAGATATTCTACTGCTGGAAAGAGAATATGATTGATAATGTATCTGTGTTGTTTATCTGTAATTTGGCTTCTATTGAGGGTTTGTGTTGTGGTTTGTACTTTGCATCTGATGAGATCTATCTGGTGAGCTTTGTTTCCTGTGGCTGTAATCTATACTTCTAAGATTCTAATAACTTCTTGTTTCATCTTGGGTTGAATTTTGAACCTTTCCATTTTGATTGCTTTATTTTTGGTCGGGTTTATGGTGATAAGTGCTGCTTTCTCTGGGTTTATTGTCAGACTGGCAATTTTTGCAAAACTTTCTACTATTTGGATGATTTTTTTCATATTTCTTCGGTTGTTTTTAATTCAACAAGTATCATTCATATATGTGATTAATGTTACTTTATCAATGGTTGAAATCCATCTATCTTGTTTTTTACTTGGTGTTTTGGTTTCAAATTTGTATCCGAGTTTTGATGCTTCTATCTTGCAGATTAGAGGGTCATAATATATTCTCCACAGGAGGGGTGAGATTGTGTCTCCTTGATCAATTCCAACCATTGGTATAAATGAATTGGTTAAGCCATGGCATATAATGACTTGGTTTTTTTGGTCCTCTAGTAGATTCATTATAATGTTTGTAATGTTGCTAGGTGTTTTGATTCTCTTGAGTGCTTTTTCTAAAAGGTCATGTTGCATCGAGTCGTAAGCTTTGCTGATGTCTTGACTTAGGAGCCAGCATTCCTTTTTCTCTTCCCTGGCTTCTTCCAACACATTGTTTATTATACTTATTGGTTCTTGTGTATCTCCCTCTGGGAGTCCTGCCCAGTTTCGATCTGACAGTATTTTGTATTTTGTAAAGATTTGTGCAAGTCTATTGTTGATTATCTTTGTGAAGACTTTTTTAATTGTTTCCAATAATGTGATTGGACAGGTAAAGTTGAGTTGATGTTGCCAGTCGATTTTCTTTGGGATGGGGTATATAATATTTTGCTGCCATTTCTTTGAAATTTCGCCTGTAAGCATTATCTTGTTGAATAGTTGGATTATTCGGATGAGTACCTGTTCGCCAAGATTTTTAAGCATGGGATAACTGATCCCTGATTTTCCTGGTGCTGAGTCATTAGACATTTTCTTTATTACGGTATGGACTTCAGATGGTTCAATGACTGAGTTTGCTTGTTGGTACCAGCCTTCCGTGATTTCTTCTTTAGGTCTGTACTCTTGTTCCCATATGTCCCATTCTGGCTGTCTTGTGCTTTTCATTGTTACCTTATGTTGTTGAAAGTGCTGCTCCACCAGGTTCATAATTTCCCTTGGTTCTGTAGCGACCATAAGTTCTGGCTCTTTGGTGATGATTTTGTTCATTGTAATATGTTTGGATGTCTTGTTTAAAATGGAGTTTATCATTTTCCATTTATTATCTGTAAAGTTTGTAATTCGATTTTCTATGTGTTTTCTGATTCGCTCAGCTGTGATGTGGCGGTCTTCCTCCTTTAGCACTTTTTTGGTAATGCTGTATGTTTGTTTGATTTCTTTTATCCACATTTTGACTTTCTCTGATTGTGGATCTGTTTCTTTCCAAGGAGGTGTTCCAATATGCTGTTCTGTTGTGTTAATTTTCCCAATTATATTTGTAATATTGTTTTGGATAGTGTTTGTTCGTTGGTTAAGAATAAAAAATTTTCTAGACCACGTGTTGAGCTTTCTGAGATCGGTAATTTGTGTGTGCATGTTTTGTTTGTGGTGAGGGTTTAGGTCTGTACGTTTTCGATGTCTCTTCCTTTTTTTAATATTTTGGTGTGCCGCTTTGCAGATCGTATCCCATATAAGATTCCATATTTTGTTGGATGTATATTCCCCTATATTGTGTTTTTGATTTTGTTCCGTAATGGTATTTTCTACCTGTTGTTTGTATTTCTCCCACTGTTTGCTATTGGTATTCTTCGTGTCAAAGATATTACTGTGTTTGGGAGTTCTGCTCTTTTGTTGTTGTGTCGTGACTTCTGTTATTTCTATTCTACATGTGGCAATGTCATAATCACTATTGGTTAGCATATTTGAGGATTTGATATCTGTATTAATTAGGTTCCAACTGTTATTGGGTGACATCCAAATGTAATCAATCCAAGATTGTGTGGTACGTATGTTTGTCCAGGTGAACCGAATTCTGTTTGGCCATATTTCTCAGAAGGTATCAATGTAATCTAATTGAGTTAGGATTTGAAGTATGTGAGCTGTTGGTCTTTGGCTATTACTCACTGGTCTTTTATCGATTTTTGGATTATGTAGGGCATTGAAGTCTCCTGCAGTGATAATGTGCCAGTTTTTGTGATGTTTGGTCCAGATTTTGTCTTGGATCCATTTAGATGTAGAGTGATGTTCTGGATTACCTTTACTTGATATGTATACCCCAATTATGCTGATATGTTTATGGTTTTTATAGTTAAGGTCTATGCATATGCTTCTTCCTGAATATGTATCGATGTTACCAATGTGGTTTGCAATACTTTCTTTAATCATTATCATAATTCCACCGCCTTTTTTCCCATTGCTCCATGTGGTATGGTATCCTTTCATTTTTCAGTATTTGGATGCATCTGATGTGACTTGTGTCTTTGTGATAATTGCGATGTCGATTTTTTCCTTATTGCAGTATGTTAACCATATTGCTCTCTTGGTGGGGTCGTTGAACCCTCTGACATTGTGTGTTACTATTTTCCAAATCTTCCATGGTTGAGTTTTTGACTTGTGTCTTTGTATATTGCTGTGTTCGTTACTTTGTGATGCAGCAGTATGTTGTGAATGTGATGTTGTATGTGATGTTTTTAATGGTGTTCTTTGATGTTTCTGTGTTTCCATCAGACATTCTTGAGTTATAATATTGTTGCTGAAGTTGTTGGTCGTGTCTGTGTCTGCTGTGTGATTAGTATCTTGTGTATTATATTCTTGTATCTTCTCTGGTAGTTGTGTATCTTCTTCTGGATAGTTGTCTATCGAATTATAAAAGTTTGACAAATTGTCAATGATCTCATACGCATCTGCACTAATACTTGGGTTGTTTCCCATTAATTAAGATTGGTCATGGTATTTGTGTCTCCTGGGATGAGATTGTGAATGGTGTTCATGAGATTATTCATCGTTTGATTAGTATGTTGGATGGTTACATGGATCTGTTTCTGTTGGGCTTATAGGTCTTGGATTTCATTTCTGTTGTCTGTCTGGTTTCTTCGTGCTCCTTCTGTGGAGTCGTCATCTGTACTTTGATCTGGGATGGCCTCTGTTTCTTCCATAGCACCCATCCCATCTTCGTCGTAATATTCGAGATTTGTGATTCTTTCATCCATATCTATTAGTTGTTCTTTGATTTCTTTGATGTCTTGCTAAAGTTGTTTGAGAATATCCACAACTTGTTGCAGGTTGTTTGGGTCTTGTGCATTCTGTGTTGTATCTGTTTCCGATTTTTTAAGGGCTGCTGCGTATGATCCGGGCTTGCTGTTTCTTTTTCCTTTTGTGGTTGTATCCATGGTTCTTCTGATATTTGTTATTTTCGCTGGTTTGAATTTCTGATATAGTTTACCAAACTTGTTTGTTTGTTCTTTATTATATTCCTTCCACTGTTGTCGTCTTTGTTTGCTCAAACAGTCAATTGCTAAGTGTGTATGCGCGTCACATATGGCGCAGGTTTTTGTGTCGATCTGGGCCCACGTGATTAGTGTTTCACCCAGGACAAAGTCTTGTGCCCTTGCTTCCTCTAAGCATTGTTGGCTTTTAAAGCTGATGATTGCTACTTTTTTGCGACGGTAGCTCCCTGTTCTGGGAATGTAACAGGTTTTGGCTTTAATTTGTTAACAGATGACATGCAGGTCAAATGCTGTTGTATTAGGGGGAAGATTGACTAGTTTGGCAGCGATAATGCCCCTGGCCTTCATCCCCTCTAGGCTCCATTGTTCATCGAAGATCCTGACTGAATCTGCTTTGAAGAGGGTGCTCCACATGTTGACTAGTTTTTCTTTGATATTTCTTTTTTGGAAAGTAACTACAGCTGTTTGCCACATATGTTGAGTACTCATACTAATGTCAGTAACCTGTCCAAATCTGGTGAAGGTTTGTTGTACATCTATGAGTTTGGCGTCCAGGGGAATATCCCATACTCTGATACTGTTTTCCTTATTTGTATAGGGATTGGTGTTTGGCATGTATTCCATATACTTGTTTTCCAAACCTGGTAACTTGATTATGCTTGCCTTCTCTGCAGCTTGCTGATCTCCAAAAATGACTACGATCGACTCTTCATCTTTTTTCCCTTCTTTGCGAATTGCAAGAAGGCCTTCGGGTGTTTCTAAGGCTTTGGTAATAAACTGTATTTTCTGCCAGAATGTGATGCCAGGGACTTCTACCACTGGGATTCCGATGTTGCTTCTTTGTCTGCCATACCTCACCATGCAATCGAATGGGGAGTGGGGTCTAGGCTTACTACTTGTTTTTTCCACCTTTCTCTTTTCTTTGTTAATTGTTTGCCATTCTTTTTCATGTTTCTGGTGGTCGTGGTTTTCTGGGTCTAATGCATACATGTCTTCATCACTGTCGTCAATGCAGACATATCCTCTGAAGGATGATGTTTGATGTCTCTCCACAGCTTGCTGTTTGCTGGTTTGTTGTAACTTTTTGTGTGTTTCCTCTTCAGGGTGGGTCTTCGTGCTGGTGGATGTTTCTCCTATCTCTTCTTCCATCATTTGGCTCCATGTGTTTCTGTGACTTGTTTTGTCACTTTGTACTGTTATTGTTGCTTCTTTCTGTTGAACT
>CAJVPV010000298.1:0-24058 GCA_910591835.1 Acaulospora morrowiae
TATAAAGAATCACTGTTTTCATTTCAACATAATTTGCATTCTCCTATATTTAAGGCTTTATTTCCAAATTACATTGCAGTATTCATTTTTGACAATAGTTCAAATCATTCTATATTTGTATCAAATGTATTGGTTGCAAAAAGAATGAATATTGGATTTGGTGAAAATATATTGCAAATGCATAATACTTTTTGGAGTTTGAATTATAAAAAACAAAGTATGAATTTTCTTGATAGTCAGCCAAAAGGTATAAAGCAAATTTTGTGTGAAAGAGAATAGTGAAGACAAAATATAATAGGAGAATGCAAATTATGTTGAAATGAAAACAGTGATTCTTTATATATAGATTGTTGTGAAAAAAGAATTATATCTCTACAATCAAATTTTCTGGCTCAAAAATCAGATTTAATTGAAACGATTAAAAATTCTGATCATGTCTATATTTTTTTGCCAAAATTTCATTGTGAATTGGATTTTATTGAATGTTATTGGAAGTAGCCAAACAATATATAAGAAATAACTATATTTATATATGAAGTGGATTATAAGAAACAGTTCCTTGTGCTCTTGATTTTGTTGATTTAATAATAATTCATAGATTTGCATGAAAAACATAATGATATGAATTTGTATAAACATAAAAATTATAAGTAAGTTAGCAGAATATGCTGTTAAAAATATAAATTGTACAAAAGAATCCCTGAAGATATATGGAATGAATTATGAACAAATTAATTCAATCAATTTTTTAAACCAGAAATTCAAAGAAATATAAGTGTATGGTATATAATATAAATAAGTATATGCTGTTTAATTAATAATATTAAAATTGAATTTTACTTTATTCAAAATTTTTAGATGGCAGTGGAAGTATAGGAATAGCCAAAGATAGGTTAAAATTTTGTCTTGGCTATTATATTGTTATAAGATCAAGTATAGTAAGCATACTCTACAATTTTGAAAGTGATAACATATTTTTTAAATAAGAGATAAAGATTGATGGATCAAAACAAAGCATGGAACTTTTTAATCAACTTTTTGAGATTATGGGTGTGATTGGTGGATATCAAATTTATTAAGGATAATAAGATTGGCAGTGAGAAAATGATTTAAAAAACAAATTTAATTCAACTTTAATCAAATGATAGATACTGACTGCTATAAGAAACAAACAAGACTTAAAGGAGATAATATCAAATTACAAACTGATAAATCACAAGCATAAGCGAAGGAGCAAACCAAAAGGCAAAAAGCATCAATCACAAAAGCACTTTATAAAGCTGTAGAACCAAGTATTTTTTATTCTAATACTATTTTTGTCTTATTCTTTCTTTGAATTTGCCAACAGAACAATTAATAATTTATTTATGTTTAGAAATGATTATAAGTTTAGTAAGTTTGCTAAAAAAAAATCAAAAGGTCAATAAAAAATAATGGAAGTTAGAGAAAAGATGAAAAATGAAAAGAAAAGAAAGAGATTTAATAAAAAGAAGATGTAAGGACAACAACAACTTGATTCAAATAGTACATAAAAAATGGGGATTGATAATTTAAATAGTTTGAAAGTTCAAAAAAAATGTAACTTCTTTATCTTAAAACAATTTGGAGAATTTGAAGATAGAAAAAGTTGAACTTACTTCTGATCACAATAATAAAACAATTGATTCTGAGGAAGAAACAGAAAATAAGAGTAAAAAACAAAAACTCAATGATTCTATAGTAGGCGACTATTCTAACAAAATACTATAGATTGAAACTTATGGTGTAGATCAACTTCGCATTAATTTATCAAATTAAGATTTTGTCAAGGCAATTCAATTTATAGTTTTATTAACTGATATGGCCACAGATATCAATTACGATTTCAAATTATTGGAGATTTCAGAAACTATCAGAAAAGCTATTAAGGAGATGTGATTTAAAAAATTAACAGAAGTTCAAACAAGGATAATACCACTCTTATTAGCTGATCATGATGTTCTAGGCACTACTTTAACTGGATCAGGTAATGTATAATCTTTTGCTTGTATTGCTATATCATTATTAGTAATGTTGACAATATTAGGTAAAACTCTGACATTTTTTGATACTGATAATTGAACTTCTTCACAATCAAATATTTGATATAATAATATTAGACAAGCAGAGATTCAAAAATTAAACAAGGGCATCAATCTGTTGATCGCTATGCCAAGACCATCTTTAGATAATTTTGTTTATATATTAAATAATTTATTTAATTATTATTAATATATATTTATAATATAATAGAATACCAAGGGTTTATATATAAAAATCCCCAGTTAAAGCAAATATTAGCCAAAAGAGATTAAGTGAGTGAAGTGAAATTATTTGACTTTTCATATCGAAAAGGATTTTTGAAAGAATATTAGCTAGCATAACATTTTATAAGTAAAATAAAGAAAATCTTGGATTAGAGTATAATCATCAATACTCTTTTTTTTCAAAAATATTTCATTATGAACAAATAATTTAAATTTAATAATTTTTAAAATAAAATTTGATCAATGAAAACTACAAATTCTTATTGTGATTTCAGAGTATTTTATTGGATAAATATCATATGATTGTTAATGATCTGCAGAATGAAAATTTCAGACTGTTTAATCTTTAGATGAAACGCATCATACAAAAACTAAATTCAAACAAGAAGATTATTATTTCAAAAACATTAATGGCAGATTAATAATATATGGAAATTTCAAAACATCTGTAAAGAATAAAACAACACTTATTATTAAAAATAGTTTAACTGCTCACATATATAATATTGTCAACTATTTAGAATACTATAACTTAATATCATTCAAATTTAAAGAAAAAGTTTATATTCTTATTATGGTAGTCTATCTATCACATGATCAGGCAGAAAGAAAAATTGCAGTCAAATAACTTCATCAAGTTACTCAAATTGCAATCTATAACAAACTTTACTATATAGTTCTGAAAAACTTTAACATATATTTCAAAAACAGTTCATTAATAAAAGTTGCCATCTTACAATCAAACAACTAGTTTACTAATTCCTTTCCAATAATATAGATATAGATCAACAATTTGATAAAAAAGTATATATATTTATAACTTCTATCAGTGCCTCTCAAATTGATCAAGCCTAATTATTCAAAAACTTGACCTTCAAAATTATTTAATATAAGATTCAAGAATATAATATTATTTTAATCAACCATTATATAATATCAATTAAATTAAAAAAAGACCTGTGGGTCTATAGCACAGTGATTAGTGCTTCACAGGTCAGATCACAAGATACCAGTTCAATCCCATGTGAAGGCAATTGAATAGAATTAATATGGTATCCGGCATCATAACCAGTTACGTGTCGTTTCTCATAAGAAGCCATTTCACATGCCGATCCAGTAGGCGTTAAGATTGTGATCTCCAGAAAAGGAGTCATAGTGTGATGATCATCCGGTTGGTGCTACGATGATTGCCAGAAGTTGGACAACAGAAAGGTGTAGAAGGCGTCTGGTTTGAGAAAAGATGGCTTGGTGATCATCTCCTCGTGGTACCTGGTGTTTCTTCCTGCAAATTACCGATAGTCTGGATTGGGTTAGAGGTTTCCTCTACAGAGTTCTATTCGCCATAATAGGTACTACCCTCCAGTTCCCCTTTCATTTTCCCTTAAACATTCCCGGTTAGTAAATAAAACTTAACATAAAATAATGATACTAATGGAGCAAAATGCACATTAACTTTGAATTGTCTGAGATGGTAGTCGATAGCAAAAAGCCGATATGGGGATAAAATCCGATAATAATCCATGGTGGTCTAGAATAGCTCATAGATAGTAATTACCTGTAATACATGTAAGATACATATGTGAACTAAATAAATTCGTCCAACATTGGGTAAGGCCCTGCTAGTCGTATAAAAAAAAAAAAAAAAAATCAATTAAATTAAACAATTTTGAATTTAAAAAAAACTACAAATTTAATATCAAAAATATTTCAAAAAAAATATTAAAAACTTTATTCAGGATATAGAAACTTGATCAAGTTTAATTACTACTTTTAATTGGAAAAACCTTTATTATCTTATTAAAAATTCCATGGATAAATATATTAAAAAAAATCAAGATTAACTTGGTTTCAAAAAATCTTCATATCAATATAGAAAAAAAACTCAAGAGTCAAATCAAAAAAATCAACAATACTATTTTCAAACCAAAAAAAAATCCAATGTCATCTATCTTGCAGAAGAAAAACAATGCTTAATATATATTACAACTAATAATAGTTTAAATATTTTTCTTTTAATATTAAGAAAACTTAAAAATCTTTTAATCTATGAAGCCTTAGCTCAAGCCTAACAAGAATTATTAAAAGAATTCTACTACAATATAAATAAAATAGTAAAAATCTTTTATAGAAAATCCAAAAGCTATATTAAAAATATTTTCAGCTTTTTAAGTGCAAAAATTAATCTTTTAAATATATAATGAAAATGGACAAATAAAGGATGATCTTTAAATAATTCAAGAAACTATTAACAAATATTTCAAGAATATTATATAAGAAAGAAGCTTTGATCTTAACAAGTTTTCCAACTGGTTGAAAAAATATTTCCTAGACAAATTAATAATTCTATTTATAATAAAATTCTAATATCTTTCAATTTTCATTTTATTAATAAAACTGTTTACAATCTTTCTAAAAACAAAGCTTTCAGAAAATCAAAAATTAATTAAATATAATTAAACTAATAAATAACAAATCACAAACCACTTGACCTTAATCTTCAACCAAATCTTATTATTCTTTACAATTTCTTATCTATAGAAACAAATATTTATAATACTAATACCCAAAAAAATTATCTGAAATTATAAGTTCAATAATATGAGACCTATTTCTCTAGTAAGTTCAGTAAGAAAAATATTTACAGAAATAATTAACAAAAGATTAATCAAAACAATAAAATCAAATAATATATTATCAGAATTCAACTTTGCTAGTTTATCTGATCAAAGTATCCTAGAACCTTTAATTATTATTAACTTAGCTATTTAGGTTGCAAATATAAACAATAAAGAGTTATGGTTTATCTTATTGAATATTATTAAAGTATTTGACTCAATCCCAATTTTATCTATCCAAAAAATTATAGAAAGAATCAGGTATTTCCCTTAACTTATCAATCTCTTTTCTAATCTTTTTATAAATAGAAAAATTACTATTAATATACTATTTGAATCCACCATTTGAATCCACCAATTCCTTTTTTATTAACAATAGACTAGAATAAGAGAAAATTATCTCTTTAATCATTTGAATAATTTTCTATAATCCATTTATTATTAAAATATTCAAATACAAATATATTTAAAATTATCTTGCTTCAAATATTTTTGCATATATAAATAATATTATATTGATATCCGATTTCAAGCCCAAAATAGAAGCTCTCCTCAAAACTATAAGTCAATTCTTTCAAATCAATAATATCATATATAACAAAGACAAAACCAAAATTATAAACAATATCGGTTAAACAAGGCAATCCAACAATTATTAATTTTGAAAATCATCTGATACAGGTTCTTAAACTTTACAAAAATATCAAATACTTAGGAATATTTATCTTCCATACAATTTACTCAAGACTAATAGAAAAGCTTTTAATCAATTTATTGATCAAATTCTAAAAAAATTATCAAAGAATCAATAAAAAAAAGAAATTAAACAATATATTAACAAGTAAATAATTCTATAAAAGTTTGAATACTTTTTATCTATTTCCTTTCTAAATAAAAGTTTTATTAATTCCATTTAAACAAAAATCAACATATTAAATCAACCTATTAAATTTTTTTCAAGTATTCAAATATTATTATAGCAAGCCACAATAGTTTTAATATTCCAATATTGAAAAAAAGACAAAAACTTAATTTCATAAATAGCCTAGTTACCAAACTAGTTATACTTATAATCAAAAAATTTATTATCCAAGAGATTACATTTATTTTGAAAAATGAAGCAATTTGGTTTTGTTTAGTCTGTTAATTAGAAAAATTTAATTAAAACAATTGGATCTTATATGTAGCCAAAGCCACTGTTACTAAAAAATTTTTGAATTTTTATTAACTTTAGTTATATTCTATTATATATTATCATAATTTATTATTATTTCTTAGTTATATATATATTTTTATATTAGCAAAGTAATATTTCTCTCAAGAATTCTCAAAACATCTATAATATTTCAAACGGTGCAGCTAATTCGGAGTACTGTAGCTCAAAATCCAACTAAGCTTCTTTGTAGTTCTAAGTAACTATTTGCAAAAAGACTAGAAAAACATTTTTTATTAAGAGCTCAAAAACAATTATAATAGTGTAATTTTGAATAATTTTGCTTTTTGTTTTACAAATAAGAATTTTCTTTGCAAATCATTCAAGTGTAACAAAAATAATTCTTTAGTTATTTTTTGTGTAAACTAGATGACCATACATAAATATTTACAGTAGAGCGATCAACAATTGACCAAAACATTATAAAAAGGCTATATTTTCCTTTAGCCTTAATGAAAAAGAGAACAACTTGGACTATAGTATATAAATATTGAATTCTTATATTATTTTATAATGTTTTTTAATTTCTTTAATAAAATTATTATTTTATCACACTTTTGTTCTCATATTTTTATTTCTTTCTTTTGAAATTCATTTTTGTATTAATTCCAATATTAGGGCAGAGTTGTGAAATTCAATTGAAATTATAATATTCAATTGTTTATATTAATTTATTTAATATTGTTTGAAACATAGCATATATTGAATAAATTAAATCATTAAGGATTAAAAATTATTTTTATTGGTGATTTTGAAGTCTATTAGACAAGAAACTGAAAGTTTCAATATATATAATTGTAAATTTTTATCTTCTTTTAATTTTTATTGATATTTTTTTGAATCTTTTCTTTTTCTTTATTCTGTTTCTATTTTTTTGTATTTTATAGAAACATATTGTTTACTGTGAGTCTAAATTGACACATTTCTCATTTTACTCTCCCAAGGCAGTAACACCATCCAGGATTTTCAAATCCAAATTTGTTCATTAAAGTATACTTTTAATCATAATAATGCTGTCAACTCAATAGATTTACTTTTTCAAAATCTTCCATTACATTTTTAAAAAACAGTCATTAATACATCCAATATACTTAGTATCAAATTTATCAACCAGTTACTAAAATACAATAGTCATCACAAACTTATATAAACACAATTAATTTTATATACTAGGATAGTTTGGTGTAATCTGAAATCTTTTTGGCTTAAAAATCTTAACAATATTAATAGCAAACTAATTGATACATATAATTTCCTTTTAAATTTTAATTCAACTTTCTAATTTATTTATAATTTCAATATCATTATTCAAATCAATAAAAGAGTATATAATGTTAATGAAAACATGCTTCTTAAAGGAAAACATTATATAATAGATATTAATAACAATTTTATTAAATATTCAAGTTGTTTTCTTGGATCACAATATAACAATACCTATATAATATACTTTACAAGCATTAGTCAAAATAGTGCCATTCGGCATGCTGCCACTTTTTAAATATTTGGATATAACATTTGGCATAATATAATTCAGTAAAAATTTGGTATAGTACTACTTGGCAAAAATTCGACATATGTCAAATTATAAAATAATATTTTATTATTGTAATAATTATAATAAAATAATTGTAAAAAAAAAAATAAAATAAAATTTATAATAAATTATTTTTAAAAAAATTAAATTTAAATAAAAATTGTTTTATGCCTAATTATAGCTGAATTTTAGTAATTTTAAATATTATACTTGTGGTTTAGTGAAATTATAGCTAAATATTTACAAGAATTATGCTGATTTGATATTTTATATATAAATGAAATAAATCAGTCAAAAATATTGTGAATAGGGATTATACATTTGTGTTTAATTGGGTAAAATTCAGTATTCCATAATTCAACATTCATTTCATTTTCTAAGCCAAAATGAAATCTTATATCTGCCGAATTAACTGGTTTAAACTATTAAATAAAAGCCAATTTATAGTATATTACATTATTCAGAAAATTAATCGAATGTATAAAAAAAAATTGAACTTGTCCCAGATATAAATCAACATCTCCATCATGATTTACAAATTGGGTTAACACAAATAAACTCTTTATATTTCATGAAGACATAAGAGAATCAAAAATTTTGTTTTCTATTCGGCATCTTATATATTGATTTACTCTATTCTTAATAACTATCAAATCATTAATATCATTTGTGAATAGTTTTTGAAAGTTCATTGTTTCATATAAAACCTTATAATATTTAACTAATAGATTCAATATTTTGACAGGTAATATTAAATTCAATTTCTTTGGATGCAATAATTCACCCGGAAATTTTTCTGATCCATTGGTAACTGTCTTATAAATATTATATGTGTTGTTTAAAAATTGATATAATTCATTAGCCAAAAATTAATTCAGTTTAGAAATTGAGTCAACATTTGATCCATTATCCAGAAATTCAAATCCTATTTTATTTAAATAAGTTGATATCAAATATAAAATTCGGTGATCATTTATTAGTCTTCACATTAATTTTAGTTCAATTTTTCGATGATTATTTAGCAAATAATCTATATTAAAATTTATTAATGAATATTGTAAGTAATAAAACTAATATATACTAAAAACTTATCAAGTACACCATTTATTCTTTCAAATGAAAAGTACCAAAAAACATATAATGGCCCATAATTATATGTGTATTTATACAAATACAAGAAAAGATAAAGATTTGATATGATTTTTACTGCTCCATATTTTTGTTCGATTAATTTAATAACTTTCATTAAACTTTAGTATGCTTTATTTAATAAGTCTTGTCTTATAATTCAGCATACTAAAATTTGACATATTTTAACAAAATTTATTAAAATTTGATAATCTATATCCAAAAGATATTTTAATAGAATGATGGTTACATATATTGTAAAGAAATTTCACCACTGATTGGCAATAAAATTTAAGAAACCTTCATTAATATTTACTTTTCTTGGGATTTATCCAACATCTGATTATACTTGAAACTTTCCATTATCAACTATATTTCATCCAATATATTGTTTGTTAATATACCCTTTTCAATTTATATTCATTTAACAAGTCATTTGCTGATATTCAAAAAGACAGTACATAGGATCGATGACTAAATGCCAAATAGGATTAAAGTATGGTAGCCAGAGAAGTTCTGACCACCTGACATAATTTTTACTAACAAATTATTTTTGTGCAGCATTAAAATTATAACTTCTCCATTCGATAGAATTTCATCTATAGATTGTCAAATCCCTTGATATAAATCATTTATTCATATTATTTATACCACCATAGTTATATTGATTATTGACATAATTTGCTTTTTTCTTATAGCGATAGCATGATATTAGTGCCAAAATATGTTCACATACTTTTTATACTGCAGAAATATTGCATGAAATTAAAATCAAAGCAATCCGAATTATTTTCCTATTCTTAGTTTCGGCAATAGAATCTAACATTATTCCTTGCTATAGTTACAATAATTTGTTTACAATTGGTGAAAGGTAATGATTTATTTGATGCAAACTTGGTTCATTAGGGCCTGGTAATATATCAAGAATTAGCATATTTTCATACTTAAATTGTATTTTACATGTTAGATTAGCGATTGTTATACTGTATATATAGCACCAGTACTATGCATTTTGTTATTATATGGTTAAAACTAGTCAATATTTAGTACCAATTCTAAGTATGAATCTGTCTTTTTTTTTGCTAAAAAATAATTCTGAATTTTTATCTTCGAAGGTTTTTCAAATATTGCTATTATAAATATCACAAAGATATTCATCAAAATTTGACCGATTTGTCCAATGCCAAAGATTAAATTCGAAATCCGAATTTTGATACATTTGTGCTAATTGATGCCAAATAGTAATATAAGGGAAAATTAATTCTAACTGATTAATTAGTTTCTATTTAACGATTTTAATTGTGTGGATAATAAAGTGTTACAATATTTTCTTCGAGTTGTGGAGTTTGAAAATTCAACATGAACACATTTCATAATAGATGGCCAATTGTTTTGTTGAAAATTAATCACTTCATCCTGTTTATATAACTTGTGGCATTTTTGGCATGCTACAAAGCTAACGAATTGATCTGACAATTCAAGAAAATTTTTGATAATATACAAAGATTCACAGAAAGATTCAAATTTGTCACTACCAATTTTAATTAGCATTAATTTTATAAACTTTAAAGTATCTCTATTGCATTATCTGATAAATTAAATTTTATTCTAAAGTTCATAATCCATAATAAAATCCATATAAATTAGTCATCAGTATTAATAAATTTATTTGACTCTAATGATTCAGAATCTAAAAAACCTGATGCCAAATAATCTTCAAATAGGTTATTTAATTTATCAAAAGTTATACTATCATCTTCAGTAATATTATCATTAAAAATATCAGTATCAAGAATATCAGCATTAAAAATATCGTTATAATCATATATTAGGCTTTTCTGATTATTATCTAAAAACATAATTTGATTTTGCCAAATGTTTCTGGTTTTGGATTGAAATATAAATTCTTTCTTTGTTGTGATTTTTTTTTGATTTTCGATATCTATGAGAAAATTCAGTTTGAGTATTAACAAGTGATCCATTACATTTGTCACAATTATAGGAAATTTTTTTTTTAGACTTTTTTCTTAAACTTTTATCAAGTAAAGCTGAAATTGAATGCTTTCTTGACATTTAAAATAACTAAAATAAAAAAGTTGTTTAAATTTTACATTGTTAAATCATGATGCAATAAAAGTATAATATAATACAAATGTAATATAATATAAGTATATTATATTATATGAAAAGCAAATAGTTAAAAAATTATATAATATATCAAAAATATAATTTTATAATATGAATAATTTTATATAAATATACCTTTTTTTAATAAAATCTAAAATTAAAAATGTCCAAACAAATAAGAAAAACTTCAGAAAAAAAATCCTATAAAAAATAGCTTTTGTCATTTTTGCAGTCTTCGCAACCTTCACAATCTTCACAATCTTCGCAATCTTCACAACATTTGTAATCTATACTATCTTCACAATCTTCACCATCTTTGCAACCTTTGCGATCATAGCAACCTTTGTGGTCACAACAACCTTCATGATCACAGCCATACATGTGGTCATATTACTATAAAAGGAAATTTGATTGACAATACGATTTCGAATTAAATACGAATTCCAATTATTTGTTATATATTACTTAGTAATTCTACCATAATATGGTTTTTGAAAAATGGTAGAATTCAATTCCACCACATGTATAATCACAACAACCTTCGCCATCATGACAACCTTTACCATCACGGCAATTTTCGCCATCACGGCAATCTTCGCATTCACGGCAATCTTCAAAGTCTTTCCAGGTTTCATTAGAAATTTAGGAAATAAGGTCTCATTCAACATTACCTGGTATAGAATCTCTATTAATTTCTACTTCGGCACAGCAATTGCTTAGAAGATTATCATTATCATTATCTATCCATTTTTCACTAGCATAGGAAGTTGATATAATGGTTAAAAAAAAATATAAAATTAAATTAATACCAAATTATTAATAAATCTTACCATTACTAATCAACTGATTTATTTAGATAAACAAATTAAATATTTGCAAATAAAAGTTGAAGAGCTAAAAAAAACAAATGTCAAATTAGAAAACAAGGTCAATGCTCTAGAAAATACAATAAAATCTTTAGAATATATAAATAGAGAGTTTGCTATCAAAAAGAAAAAATTTAAGAAAAAAATAGCAAATTTAGAAAAGAATCTGTTTGTTATAATATTTTCGAGATCTGGATTATCTGAGGAATCCATATCACTTGAAACATCTGCAGTACCAATAAAAATTCTAGATTAAAATTTCTGTAATAATAGTGTCAAAGATTTTGATGCCGAATTTCTGAAAATACTAATGCTAAAGATTATGAAAATGCTGAAGATTATAAAAGTACCAAATATCGGTTAAGTCCACAAGAACAAAGGTTTCAACCAGTTAGAGACACAAAAAGTAAGGCAAAGCAGTTTATGAGACAGATCCAAAAAAAACAAGAGATGAAATGAAATATATTGTGAAGACACTCCCTGAATATTATAAACTAAGAGTGAACGAAGTTTTTTCGAGTTCTAAAAATAAAAAAATATTAGTCAAGCTAATATTCGAATTATTGAGTTTAATGGCTTCAAACTTTAATCCCTTATGAAAACAACTACATAACTGGTTGGATGCCTTATATTGTTACTAAAGAGAAAGGTACCTAAAATCAAAATCAGAAAAATTAGATACAAACAATAAGCGTTTACATGCGAACTTTCGGTTAAGTGAGATAAGAACATTATGCATATATATATATTATTTTACATATACTAATTTTTAATAAATAATAAAGAAAAGGGGCCAAAGAATTAAAGCTATGAGATCATTAATTAAAAACAAGTCTAAACAAATTGCAAAATATTAGGATGAATTATTTGATGTCTTTAAAGAAATAAAGGTTTATTCACCTGAAGAAAGTGAAACTGATTTAGAAAATGATAAAAGAAAAGTAGTTATATATAATTATAGTTGGCATTTTTATAAGATATTTAAATATCATTAAAGTCAAATATTTGTTTATCAAATATTTATATACTGAATATTTATTTATTATATAGTTAACTAAATTGCTAAGAGAAGTTTTTGACAAACATATAATAGAAATTTAACATACAAAAATAATTTGTAAAAGAACTTATGAGATTGCAACTTATTATAATGTAATACCATCCAAAGATTTGCCGAATTGGACTTACTATTTGGAAGGAGAAGCTGAAGAATCGGTAGAAAAACATAAAAAATGAAAGATTACTGAAAAATCATCAATATATTTAAAGAAATATCAAATTGGAGAAAGTACAATAATGGATAAGATCAGGAAGGCAGTTGCTAAGGCAAAAGTAATAGAAGGTACAAAAATCAGCAAGAAAAAACAATCAAAAAAAAGAAAAAAAAAAGGGCACTAAGAAGGTCACCCAGAATAAGATCAATTAAAGGAAAAGAAAAAGAAGTGGCAGAAGAGAAAGAAGAAACAGAAAATAATGAATAACTTAATTTATATGAGCGATTTTTTTGTTATATTCAAATTATATTATTTTATTATCATATTTTAATAAACTTTTTGATAATTATAATTATGAATAATTGTTGAATTTTATTAATTATTTTTATTTTTAAATAATGAAATTAATTGCTAATATATATGAAAATTCAAATATAAAATATATTAAATTATAGCTAAGTTATCTATCAAATATTTGTATTTACATTGTCAAATGCTATAATGTTATAGTCAAACTATTAACGAATGTTTAACGAATATCTATATTTGATTTTATGCCGAGTGGTATCAAATGGCATAAATTCAACTTAAATTTAATTATAAAAAATTTAAAAATTTGGCAATAACCAAATTTTAACTAGTAAAGTTCAGGTATATTCCTCATTATAAATAATCAACAAATTCACTTCAATTTTCAAATATTACTTCTATAATATTATTTGAGATTGACAAGCTCTTTTTCTAAAAATAAATCTATTCTTTAATTAATTAATATTTCTCTAGCCATATTTCATCCTTTATTATTTCAGAGTATTAGATTATATAATTTTTATTATATTTAACTTTTGAAAAGTAATATTATTATTAATAATACTTTTGTTAAACTAATTAACACCAAACTTTTAACCAACAATCTACTACAGATAGTTTTAAGTATAATTTAATGATATTTTTCTAATACTATTATCGAAATCCATAATAATAAGAAAATAATTTAATTAATATTTAGCTCTTCAAGAAAAAGAATAAAAATTAATTTTGTTGCAATACTAACAAAAATTAATTACATAGCAATATAAAAATCTATTATTTTTAATATAGTCAAATCAAAATTTAAACCAAGTTTTTCAAGATCTATATAATGAAACAATTATTTTTTATATTATATGAAAAACTCTACTATTAGCAATCACAATTTAAAAACTGTATAAGATAATACAAAAAAATCTATAGTATTATCAAAATATATATAATTTGGAAAAATTCTTTAGTATTTAAAATATTCAATTATTTATATTATACCTTTGACCTTAAAATATTTAATTTATTTAATAGATTTATCAAAAGTTTTTACAATAATTAATATAGTGATCTGATAGTATACAGAGTTAAATTGCTATTAAGAATCTTATTTACTTAAGAATTTCTTAATTAACTATATTTTAACCTATATATGGATCCTTATTACCCTAGGTATAACCTTTATATAGAAAATATTTAACATATATTTAAGTATTTATTAGCTAACAAAAAAACAAAACAAATAATAAAAACCATTAATTTTATTCTAATATCAATTACCAATTTTTTACTTATACTTATAATATGGCAAATAATTAAACTTGTATATGAAGTCATATTCAATATTCATTCTATTTAAAATTTTAACTTCTGATTTAAGATATCAATTAAAGCCTTAACTTTTCTCTTATAATTTAATTTGAAAATCACAATATAATATAGCAAATACTTAATCATTTATAAATATAAAATAAAACAAAATCAAGATCCAAAAACAATTTAATTCAAATTCAATTCCAACCTTCATAATATAAACAAATTAATATCTTCATAAGAAAATAATCTTATAATAGATATTTCAACTTTTGTTATTGAAATATTTATTCAAAACAAATTCAATTATTCTTTATATATTTCTAATCTTATTTTTTCTTTTAATTCTAAATAGGCAATTATAGCTGCTTGGCATCATTTAATAATTATACTGGTTTAAAATTTCTTTTCTAGTATAAGTTAAATAATTACTGTAGATAAGTTAGTATTTAACTTATTGTATAACATATTAGATATATTATTTCTTTTTGAAATATATATTATATAATACAAAATATTTATTATAATAAAATTTCAAATTTAAAAAATAATCATAATAAAGAAATTTTAATATTAAAAAATCTTGAAATTTCAAATTTAAAAAAATAATTATAATATAGAAATTTAAAATTTAAAAAAGAATTTAAAATATATTTAACAAATTTCAAATATAAAATCCTTTTTAAATTTTTTAATGATATTATAAATTTAACAAATTTAATAATAAATATTGATAAAAAAAAACTCTTTTTCGAAAAACCACAAATTTCCAAAAATTTCCTTTTTTGGAAATTCACAAAAACACTTCAAGAAAAACCTAGAAAACATCCAAGGGAAACCTCCACAAAGAAAAGCAAAAAATCAATCAGGATTTACATTATAAACAACAATCGTCGTGCAAACTGATCTACATTGAAATTAAAAAACCAAAACCAGTTTACCCCCACCAAAAGATCAGCAGTAACACAAACATGTGTATTTACTTTCCTATAAATCAAAACAAGAAAACAAACACATTTGTTTACAAGGTTCAAAATTAAGGTTTAATTATATTCTGCGTCAAAAATAACAATAAACAAACAAACAAGACAACAACAAGATCAGAAAAACACGTGTTACAGAAAAATAACGGATAAATAACACAATATAGAATGGGTAACACAACTGCATAAATCCGATACAATGGCAAAAATATCAGTAATTTCATTGGAAGATCAAATTATAGATCACTTTAGAACATTAAAAGACAATTACAATAAAGGAGATCAAAGATGGCTTCGCACTCTCATAGAAGATAAATCAACTAACACATCATCAGAAATTGTAGACTTAAGAGCACTTATAAATATTACAGTTATCGATACCGTTGCTGCAAAACTCCTTAACATTAACTCAAAAATGACTGTCAAATGGGCTCTAGCTAAAGAATACATTAAGCAAATAATGGGAATTCAACCAACATGATATGAGTATTCTGAACAAATTCTTAATCGAAGATCCCCAACAAGTTGCTTAAATCTTAAACATACTTCAATCGACATAGGGCAACTCAGAGCAATACAATAATGGACAAGCCCAAACAACACATAATGATACAAATCCAAAATCATTAGACATAAATCAACAAATTCCAGAAGTAGAAATGAAAGAACAAGTTAAGGGGGACTCAACCATAATAAAAAAAACACAAATTTCAGAGATAACTATGGAGAAACAACAACCATTAGAAAAAAATATAGACATCAATACTTCTATCGCAATCCAAAACTTAGATATCAAAATGATACCAGATTATGCAACGAGAAACAGGCAGTACCAACCAACAAATCTCTTCTACATCTGCAAAAAAGGGTCTTATAAAGCTGGAGTAATGATAGCAAACATACCAGGAGACAGCAAACCGGAACAAATCAAATATCTGGCCAATAGGCTTAAACTCCCAGAAGACAATCAACACCTTATTCAGCCTCTTTTCTTTAATAGTAATGGATGGTATATTATTTACTTTGAATATAAGAAAGACTTAATAGCATATATGAACAAAGTTAATTCAAAGGATGAAGAAAACTTTTGCTTAATCCAGATTCAGGTTCAAGAATATACAACTAAAAAAACAAAAGAAAATAAGGGAAGAAACTCTAATCAGAATAACAATTTCAATCAAGAAAAAGTTATATACAATATCATCAATTATTTTAATCTGACTGATTACTCAGGAAAAGTTCAATTAAGAATCAAAGGCAATTCATTTCCATATACTAGTAGAGAGGAACAGTTGTAATATATAATCAACAAGCTAGGTGTACTACTGGAATATGAAGGCATATAGGTATTAGCCATTGGAAAAAACAAATGAATAATCCTATATTTCAACAATATAACAGATGTACACAAATGCAAGCAACAGTTGCTAGAACATATCCAAGAACACAACATTATTATTATCACAAATGGTAACACAGGAAACAAAGCACCTTCCAAAATGTTATTATCATCTTCAATGGAGACAAAAGCTTCAAATCAAATAATACTTCTGGATATTCCTCTGCATATTTCATCCAAAAATGTTTGCAGTATACTAAATAAATATGGAGAAATAGAATCTCTAAGAATCACCAAGGGAAATCACAAATATAATAGTGCTATCTTCTCCTTCAGGTCCACCAAAACAGATATCCATAAGAATTGGGCAATACCAATAGAAGAGACCATGACAAGAATTGTAATACTGGAAAACCATCAAGAAATACTGACAGAGCACAACAAAATAACTACTAGACTATATGGGATTGAAAAATCTACTTCGGTATTCAGAAATATGAGTGCAACGAAACATCTCAAAGTCAAAACAATCCATATTCCAGTTAATAGTGGAATGGAAAAAAGAAGAAACTTTGCCATTCTTGGATTTGAGAACCAGGAGGACTTAAACAGGGCATTATCCTTACATGTGGAACTGTTCAGATGCAAAACTTGGTGAAGCATCAGGGACAACACAAAGGTGTATATGCAGGAGACTTCATTATAGAAAAGTTCTTTTGCTCATACAAAAAGAAAAAAAGAAACTTCTTCAAACCACTCTAAACACATAAATGTGCCATTATCTTTTACCAGCCTTATGGAGATAGAAAAAGAAGAAGACTTATCGGCAAACTATGGGCAGGAGAATAAAAAAAAGAAAGAAAAACAATCTATAGATGCAAGAATGCAAGGGAAGAGATCAGCTGAAACAGATCCATGGGCTAAAGTTATTACCATGTTAGATAACATTAACTCAAGACTAATGAAACTTGAGAGTAGAAGGAGTAATAACAAAAAGTCATACTACTTCTCCTAAAGACACCTCAGTTGAATCAACAAAAAATACTGGAAAGAGAAAGTCTTTACAAGCTTCCTCTCCAATACCTAATCAACTTTTACTACATATCACAAATGACAACAACTTAGACCATTCCAAAAATACAACCAACTTCCCAACTAATAATGAAATCAACACCTTTCTTACAGAACAGAAAAAGTTCTTTCTAAATAATAATATATACTTAGGAACACATAACATCAGAGGTATCACAAGAACTATAGACCAAGAAATGCTGATTCAAGAGATGCAAGACAAAAGAATTGACATTCTTGGATTAAGTGAAACCAAATTCACTATTAACAATCAAGCATTCGTATTTAGTAGCAGTAAAGACAAATACAAATGCTTTCCTAGCTCTTGTCCTAACAATCCGAGAAGAGCAGAAGTGCTCTTACTGATATATAGAGAGCTAGAAAAATATATTACACAAGTGGATAAAATCGAGGGACACTTAGTAGCAATCAACCTTCTTAGCAAAAAATACAAAACATGGATAGCCCAAATATATCTCCCTTGTAATAAACAGAGAAGTATCAATATTCAGAAAAAGATACAAGCACTAATACAAACAAAATTCAACAGCACTATCAAGTTATAGTAATGGAAGATTTTAATGCAGTATCAAACCCCAGACAGGACTGTGCAAGTACCAAAACAAGCAATAACTTCTCCCTACTGGAAGACCCAGAAGCTTCAATATTTGACTATTTCTTAAATTGGAATTTGGTGAATCTCCAACAATTTTGGGAAAAATCAGAACCCTTCTACATCTGAAAACATAGTGTAAGCTCAAGTAGAAAAGACTATATTTGGGGCTCTGTGGCAATAGCAAATAATATACTCCAACTATAAAACAGTAGCCTTGTTGAGATCACAAATAGTGATTATACTTTATTGGACTTTAAAATAACTAGAGGTGCACTTCTTCACACACCTACAATCCTTGCAACCCAATTCACCAAAGCCAAGCAGTGATATGAAAAGATAATTAATGTCAATAAAATCACTAATGAGCAATGAGACAAATACAAATCCAAAGTTAACAATAGAATTATTAAAATCAAACTTTCTGAAAGGTTAGCAGCACTCCAACAAACAAACAACATAGAAAATATAGCACAGATCCAAGAAGTCTGGGAGGATTTTGAGAAGACAATAATTGCCACAGCATTTAACAACCTTTATTGTGAAAAGAAAGGTCCCAAGAAACATATAGATGCTTGCAATATAACAAAGAATATCAAAGAAAAAAATCTGATCAAAATACAGTATATAAAAACCTGCACAAGATTAAATAGAAATTCAAAAATGAGAACCTGGCATCAATACCCCTTCCTTTAATATAGCAACTCAATACATGGATATCCAGGGCTTCAGAAATAGTAGCAGATAATCCACAAGCTAGTTTAGCATTAAAAATCCTTAATACATATATAACTGACAATAACACAACACATATTATAGGACAAATGTAGATTATCAAAACAATATTAAAGAAGATTTGTATTCAAGAAAAAAGAAAGTGAACCAGCAAAGAAATACTAGAGGCAATCTAAGCCAGATACAAAGATCTCAAAATCAATCAAAGAAGGATAGTTCAAATACTGACAAACAACTTCAGGAATAAGATTACAATTGACAGGATCAAAATAGTAGATGAAAACAATAGAGAATACATTACTATAGATGAGGAAGAAATTTTGAATCAAACAGAGTTTTATTACCAGCAGGCTTTCCGTAAGCATAATAACAACTTTGATCTCCTGGATAGCCAATGAAAGAAATAATACAAGCCCAAAGCTGAGATACAAGAGAAATGATACAACAGTATAGAGGAAAAGATTCTGCCAAATGAATTGGAAAAAGTACTTTCTGATTTACCCAATAACAAGGCAGCAGAACCATCCAAGATAAAATACGAGATGCTTAAAAAGCTAGGTCCTGTGGCAAAGAAGATCCTCCTTAATCTCTTTAACTTGTTCCTCAAGTCTGGAGTTATACCAACAACTTAAAAAAACAGCCTTTTGTATCCAATCTCTAAGGGTAAAGAATGGCAAGGAGAACTTAACAATACAAAACCAATAATTCTTCTTAAAACAACACATAAATGCTTTATCAAAATTCTCAACAACCGTTTGGCACTTATTTGTAAGAAACACAGGATACTCAAAGGGCCCAACTTCACAGAACTTTTAGGAGAAAGTACATCAGAACCTATACACTTGCTAAACAATATCCTTGAAGAGGCATGTGAGGAAGAAAAGAAGCTTTGGATTTTCTTTCAAGATATAGCAAAAGCATATGATACAGTGAGTCTAGAAATGCTGGAAAGGATACTTCAAAGAATCAAAGTGCCAAGCAAAACTATTAAACTCCTATTGGACCCCTTTATACAAAGGTCAATCAAAATAATTACAGATGTTGGGCTTATCAAAGAAATAATAGCAGGTGATGGAATTGATTAAGGAGAAACATTATCACCTCTTTTGTGGAGAATCTTCTATGACCCTCTTCTGTGTGAAATTCAAGAAGATTCAAACTTGGGCTACACGTTGAGCTGTACATGGACATCAAACTTTAGCAAACCAATAAATGACTCCGATGCTGTTAAAAGGCTATCAATAAAACAAGCTGCAATAGTATACACGGATGACACCACATGGATAGCCAGATCCCAGGAAGATATGAAATACATTTTAGAAAGAACAAAGGGGTTTTATGCAGCTAATGATTTCCAAATCAATGGAAACAAATCAGTACTAATTATGATCAATAGTCCAAATAAGGAGTCCAACAAAATCCAGATTGGGGTCAATCAAGAGAGGTTATAGAACTAGATCGCAAATGTTATTTGAGATTTCTGGGCATCTGGTTAGGCAATAAAGATCAAATCAAGGATACAGTTAATAAAATTCATCAAGAGATTTAAGTAGTACTTCCAAATCTGGAGAAAAAATTAATAATAGACAAACATGCTGAATATATAATTAACAGAGTACTTATCCCCAGAATCGAATACAGAATACAATACAGTTCAATAAGTATCCTCACAGCCAATACTCTCTCAGTACAACTTAGGAAAGCTCTCAAGCGGGCAGCCAAGATCACAAAGACAATACCAAACTCATTCATATACCATAAAGCATTCTACAAAATTAAAAGTGTACGGAAAATTCAAATTGAAAGCCAAATCACTAACTTTATAAATCGTATCAACAATATGGACCACCCTGGTATATCCACCCTAATATGTCTGAAGCAAGCACAAGTTAAATACTGGAAGCCAGCAAACATACTAGCTGAAGACATATTACACAATGTATATAAGAAGAATTTCTCAGCTCAAATGATTAAAATAGCCAACAAGCTGGGAATGACCTTCTCAAATTCACATTGGAGAAATATATTTCAATGGGAGGAGGGACATATTACAATTAAAACCTTGATAAGTGACTCCAAAATATATAATAAAGCAATATCTAACTTGAAAAAACACAATATAATATTTGTGGACCAGCTCATAGATAAAAAATCAAATAGCCTCCTAAACTGGAAATTGATTCAAGAACCTCAGAACCAAGGGTGGGAACCAATTCCAAAATGGTACCTCTTAGTAAAACAAGCATTGGCAAATGAATTTGATGTGCTAAAAGCAAATTGGACAAGATACAACTGGATAGAGCAAGACAGATTACTCTTTATAGCAGAAAAGTCAGTGGATTTAAGAAGATGAAACTGGTAAGTGAGTATAAATAACACCAACAAAGAACTATATTGGACCAGGAGCAAGGAAACTATAGCCAATACCAATAGTATAATCGAATACTACCAAATTAGTCCAGTACTCTCCCAGGAACAACCAAGTTCATAAAGACACTTCCAGAACAGAGAAACATAGAAAAAAACTCCACACTTACATTTGTATGGATCAACAATATAAAAAAACATTAGTGAAATAAAGGGTCAACTATTTTAGTAAAAGTTTATACGTTAGAAAATCTGGCCAAAACCAAGATGGAAAAGATATATCTTCAAAATATGTCGACATCTAAGATTTATTCTGTTGAAATTGAAGACTACGGAAAACAGATCATATATGAAAACATAGCAGCAAGAGACCTTCATATACTACTATGTGAGAAATACTGTTAAAATATAAATAAGAGTTATATAGATGCATATCAATTTTACACAAATGGTTTGTTAGGGCAGACACAAGACTGGTTTCTAAGAATGAATGTAGCATGGATTCAAACAGAGGCCAGGCAGATCATTTCAAGCAGTGGTAGACAATTGGTCCTTATCAATCAGAGCAGAACTGATAGCAATTATCCTGGCAATCCTTTTAGTTTCAAACGATAGTATAATAGAAATAAGAACAGATAGCTTCTCCTGCATAAACACATACTCGCTCATAAGCAAACAACATTTCAAAAATACATTAAAGAGATAAATGAAGAAGCCAAACTGGCAGCTCTGATCAAGATTGATCAGTATTGTCAACAAAAAGAATTTGCGCCTTAAACTTACAAAAGTCAAAGTCTATAGTAAAGATGCTTTCAACAATCAAGTGGACTGATTGGCAAAGTTGGCTAAGAAGGAATTAGAAATCCAATAGGAACTTTTGTCAACAGCAATTCCAATCACAGTACCAGAATGGAATAGGATTCCTATTGATATTTCAACCAGAGTATTTCTAAAGAACTACAATAAAAGAGAAGTACTAATGTAATGGATATTACAAAACCGGATACAACAAAAGTAGAAAGAAGAAATCCAAAACCCTGAAAATTTGACTGGAAAGGATTATGGGACTTTAGTAAGAAGGAAGGATCATTAACAACATCCATAAAAACAGCAAGAAGTAGAACATTCAAGGCCAAACTTATTTATAATGAGCTCCTGACCATGGATACCTTAACTAAAAGAGGAGCTTTAGAAACATCCAACAGCTTGTGTGTATTCTGTCAACTTCAGAAAGAGACCTTAAATCATCTTCTAACATGTAAGGAGATACAGAAAATTAAAAAGGACATATGAAGTCAGGTCCAAGACAAGCTCGTTAAGAAGTGGATACCCCAACATGTAAATGGAAAAGAAGACACAGACCTCACAGCAATAATTAAGCTGATAAAAAGATGGGAAGTTGAAAAGTCTGATTCGACCAAAAGACTGATCAATATAGTCATTGGCTTCTGGACAAAAGAAGACTCTAAAGAGTGAACTAACTTACTTCGACCTATGAAGATTCCTAAAATCCCAGCTAGAGGAATTCTAAATAAGGTTTCAGACTTTTGGTATAAGAAAATTAGACAATTGATCTGAAACCCAAGATGTGAAAAGGTACAAGAACACAAAAAACACTCGCTAGAAAAAGGCAAGGGCAAGACCAGTTCCACTTCTAGCCAGGATCCAGGCTATCCTCAAAACCCAAAGAGAAGAGGAAAGAAGACCCACCAAGATCCATTAGAATTCAAACCAGGAGAATTCTCTTCAATAAAGACAGGTTCAGATCATATATGTGGTCGTATTACCATAAAAAAAAATTTGATCGACAATACAATTTCGAATTAAATATGAATTTTAATTATTTATTATATGTTACTTAGTAATTCTACCATAATACGGTTTTTGAAAAATGGTAGAATTCAATTCCATCACATGTATAGTCCAGATCATATACTAGGAATTGCAGAAGTGTTATGAAACAAAATCAAAGAAGGAAAAAAATGGTTAGGAATATAACATAATCAAGATGTTGCCAAGGTAAACTGTAGTGATAAACTGCAGGTAGTGAACTGGAATTTTTCTAGGAATGGAAAATGAAAGGGAGCAATTTTATTCATCTCCAAAATCATATCTAGAGGTTATTAACCTAAGATGACACTAATCGAAATTTGGTCATTCGGCATGTCGAATTATTGCCGAATGTTTAAATTTTTTATAATTAAATTTAAGCTGAATTTATGCCGTTTGGTGCCACTCGGCATAAAAATCAATATAAATATTCGTTAAACATTCGTTAATAGTTCGACTATAACATTATAGCATTCGGCAATGTAAATACATATATTTGATAGATAACTTAGCCATAATTT
>CAJVPV010000299.1:0-24030 GCA_910591835.1 Acaulospora morrowiae
TAATATTGCTTTTGAAATTTTTTACAATATTAGTTAGATAGTGATCGGTAGGCAAGCTAGCATTTAACTTGTTGTATACAATATGCACCCAAGAGATGTTGTTTCTTTCTCAAATGTATATATATTCAATATACGATAATGAATAAAGAAATAATGTTTACTTGCTAGGGAAAACCCCCCCAAAAAAAAAATAATAATAATATAACTAGTAGTTAGCTATTTTTTATCTTTTTTTTTCTTCTTCTTACTTGAATTCTCAAAGATTCACATATGTTAACTTTGTTTGCAATAGGCTACAATTAATCTACTTATTTTATATGCTAAAGATTGTTAATATAATAACAAAAAAACAAAAGTTTAATAATTGTATCTCATATTTAATACCTATTTGCAAAAAAAAAAAGAATTATTTATATTGTTTAATATTAATAAAATATTTTAAAATATTTATTCTTATAGAAAAAGAATTTTTTATTAAGTAATTAATATTATTGTTATTTTTTAGTATTAAAAAATTGTAATAATATATACTGTATATACAGATTGTCTAAAAAGTCTTTGAACAAATTTTACCACAGATCAAACAAGTATAACTTTCCGCTTTAGACTAGGTTTGGTACAACGTAACTTCTAAATATATTTAGGTGGTGCTTTTTTTCTGCTTTGTAGCAAGATGAATTTGTTATCACAATTTTGTATATGAATCAAGTGAAATATGGTTACCGTTAAAGATATGCAAGCAAAACTTATTTTATACTGGTGGAATAATGACATACAAAATGCTAAGAAAATACAAAAAAAAACAGGTCTTGCTAGGTCTACAATCTATTATAACCTTGCAAAAATAAAAAAAAATAAAAGTGTAGCTCACCTAAAAAGAAGTGGTCGACCGCCAAAAATAAATTCAGAAAATTTGATCACTCTGAAGCAATTTATATAAAGGGATTACTCAATATCTTCAAGGTCGTTAGCTACAAAACTATTAAAAAAAGAGGTTGGTGTGGTGCACGGAACAGTTTGCAACCATTTGAAACGTCTTGGGTATAAAAAAAATAGAGCTGAAATGACTCTAATGCTGACGGAGAAGCAAAAAAAAAATCAAATCAAGTGGGTATAAAAATATCTCAAGGATATTTGGAACCAAATTGTATTTTCTGACGAAACATGTTTTCAATTGTTTCGAAATACTATCCAGTATTGGCATCGAGGTAAATGGCAGCTACAGAGAATTTCTAAGAATCGGCAAAAAATTTTTGCTTGGGGGGTTTTGGAACAAGTAGTAAGATAAAACTTTATTGTTTTCAAAAAATAATAAATTCTTCTTTATATATTGAGATTTTAAAAAACCATATCCCTGAGATCAACGAAGCACTTAGTGGTTATTGGAGGTTCCAATATGATAATGACCCCAAGCACCAGAGCAAAATGACAAAAAAATTTCTTGAAAAAAATGTTTCTGAAAAAATCGACTGGCCCTTTTATAGCCTGGACTTGAACTTTATAGAAAATTTGTAGCGGGTTGTTAAAGATAGGGTAGAGAAACGGGCACTGCAAAATATAGACGAATTAAACTAATTTATGATGAAAGAATGGGATAAAATTCCAGATGATTTTCTAACTAATTGTATAAAATCAATAAATGAACATTGCAACCTTATTATTAATCAAAAGGGTGAACATATTTATTACTAAATTTTTTTAATAAACTCATGACCTTTTGGTCTTTATTAGTTTTTATTTTTACATGATTTTATTCTGCCATTGTTATATAGTTAATACACAAACTTGTTCAAAGACTTTTTAGACAATCTATATATACAGTATATAATTATAAATATATATTAAATATAAAGCATTTTATAAAGAATCTTTTCTAAATACATTATTTCTAAATACACATCTTTTCTAAATATACATTTTTTTATAGTCCCAAGTTGGGTCAATAATATTAAATACATTCTCTATATTCTAACAATGCAATAAATTTTTAAAAACTTTATATTACAGTCAACTGCCTTTAATTTGAACATCAACTTTTCAAAGCTATTGTCCGAATTAACTTAAGTTTATATAAAATAGACAAATTATCTAAATTTTATAATTATGAAAAAAAATAATAATAATAATAATAAGTGTCCAGATTATCAAAAGTTCGAATTAAAGAGGGACAAATTAAAGAGAGTTGACTAAATAAATTCTTTAAATGCACTTTATATAATTTGTGCAGTTGACCAAAATTAATATGACCGGAATTAACATAAAGCTGGGCAAAATTAAGATAACTGATTGGAATTAACATAAAGCCGGGTAAAATTAAAATAACTGACCAGAATTAACATAAAGCCAGGCAAAATTAAGATGATTAGCCGGAATTAATATAAAACCGGGCAAAATTAAAATAACTGACCAGAATTAGTATAATGCCGGGCAAAATTAATTGGAATTAAAAAAAATTTTTTTTTCTTTAAATGCACACCTTCTCTAAATGCACACTTGCTTTTAGGTCCCAAGGGGTGCATTTAGGGAGGGTTTTCTGTGTTTATTTTTTATTTAATTATAAACAATATTTTTAATTTTTTAAAAAAAACTTTTTAATAAAAGTTAATTCTAGACAACTTCAAATTTTTTTCAAGTTAAAGTTTATATAATTTATAATTAGTTTTATAGAATTATTTGTAAAGAATAACTTTAATTATTATAATTTTAATAATTTGATTAAAAAATTTTAACTTATATTAAAAGTAAAATAATTTTTTTACTATAAACATATTAAATTTTATATAAATTTTATATTAAAATTTTAAACACAAAGTTTAAAGTTATTTATTTTGAAAAATTTCAATAAAATTTCAATTTTTTACTTAATAAAGTTAATAAAGAATATCTTAAACCATATTTTTATAATATAAGTTATAAAATTAATATTTAAAATTTTATCAGAATTTTTTAAAAACTTATTAAAATTTTAAATATATAGCAAATTTATCTGTATTATAATTTAAGAAATACTAATTTATATACATTTTTAAGAATTTTAACATATTATATTAATTTTTATAATTTAGTATCTTTTGATATTGATATTTTTTTTAAAATAGAAATAATATTATAATAGTTAATAACAAATCTATTACTAATTCTAGTAAATATTAGTATTTACATGTCACTTATACTTCTCTTTTTTTATATTTAATTATAGCAACTTGTATATAAAATAATGGTCAATAGTATAATAACAAAACTAAAGCTAAATAACAATTTTTTTTACAATTTTTTCTTTTTCTTCTTTATTGACTAATTATTATGCTAACTTATCATTATCATAATAATCAATTATATGATTAATAACATTTTTCATTTTTGCCTGTTATAATATATAATGTTACAAGGAAATGATAATTGATAATATACTGTAGCTTAGAAATTGAGAAAATAACAATCACATATTATAAAGGTTGCCAAAATAAGTAATCGATTCTCAATCTCATTATTTCTTTTATTTTCTTTATTTCTTTTATTTCTGTTGTTTTTTTTATTTTTTTTATTTCTTTTATTTTTTTTTGCTGTAAGAAAAAGTATATTGTTATACTTGATTTTTGCCCAAGATCATTACTACTTCTTGTCTGATTTTCACTAGCATTTACTTTTAAAATGTTGTTTATTCTAGAATAATTCTTGTATTATTATTCTTTTCATATTATTGTTGCTCTAGAATATTTTCTATTTTATTTATTTATCTTTATTCTTGTATCTTCGTCAGAATATTGGTTTCTATACTAACATATACAGATAACTGTTCTGATGAATATAATACTTCTTTAATATCTCTATTATTTCTTATAACTCATATTTATCATGTATGAAAATATTATAACTTAAATATATATATAAAGATCCTAATTTTGCCTAGGAATTGGCAGGCTTAAACTTATATTTTATTGAATAAACATTTTGACCTTTACAAAACAAATTGCTATTGTCTCTTTCACCTGCCTTATACACCTCAGAATTGTACTAATTTATACATCTTTAGGAACTTTAACATATCACATTGGTCCTATCCAACTAAAGTGTTTCTCTGCTAATAGTTCTCTGTTTTTATCTTTCTTTTAAGGTAGAAATAATATATGACAATATAAATAATATAAGGAAATATTGTAAAAAAGGGAGCAAAAAAATTAGTTAATAAAAGAGCATTAAAATCAATCTACTTGTCACACTGTTCTGACCAATAAATTCCTTTCAAATCACACAAACTCACCAAATTTATGTCTCTTTCTTCCTTTAAGCCTTCCTTTGTTATAACAGATACCTCCATCAAAGTGTCACGAAGTCTAAGATTTTGCTGTTACTGCTGATAGACCCTTGACTCACGACAATAACAAATTAATAATAATAAGATACTGCATATCTATTTTAAAAAAATTTTATAAAAACAGATTTTAAAAAAATAATATAAAAACTTTGTTTAGTATTAAAAGTATCCATAATTAAAAAAAATTTATAATTGAAAATTCAATCTAATAAAAATAATATTAATAATAATAGATTTATAATAAATTACCAACCTTTTAAGCATATTAATTATTATATTACAAACATCTATTGATTAAAAGATATCGAAAATATTTTTTAAAAGAAGTTTAATATAACATAATAATAAAATAAATAGCTCAAAAACTTAAAAAAAGAAAACATAGTCTTTTCAAATTAATGAATTTTTATTATATAGATAGATCCTAAACAAATATTTAATCCAGAATCTTTTTTTTTTCAAAAGATTAAAATGTGAAATTGTTTTTCTTTTAGTTATTAATATACTTGATAATACTAATATAATATTGTAATTTATTCAACAATATAAAAATAGTCAATGTCTTGTCAATTATAAACAGTATATTAGGTTTAATTAAAAAAAACTTATTAATTTAAAAATGAAAAAGCATTTGTAATTCTATAAATAAACTTATTCAAAAGTTTGAAAAAATATATTTCAAATTTGCTAAACAATTAAAACCTTGAATATGAAAATTAAAAAAAAAAAAAATTATATTTTAAGTCCAATTCTATTTCTACTTCATTAGCATATTGTGATGAGCTATCAGTGAGTCTATCGCTAACCTGGAATAGAAATCACTCAACTGTCACTTTAATTTAATAATTAAACTCAAAAGAGATGAATTTGACTTGACTAAATTTCCTGTCCTTTATTAAATAATTTTTATCTATTTGATTTATCTATAAATAAAAGTTTTTGAAAATTTATTGCACTGTTAGAATATGGAGGGTGCATTTAATATTATTGATCCAACTTGGGACTATAAAAAAGAATGTATTTAGAGATGTGTATTTAGAGAGGATGTATTTAGGGGAGGTTCTCTGTACTTGTAATTTCGTCAATGCGGCTAATAGAAAAATCGGTGCTTATGTTTCTAGCAGAAAATAAAAATTTTGGTTGAAAGAAGGTTAGAGCTCAATCGCCATAAGAAAATGTGATAGTAACACTTATAATATCTAATCAAATTTCGTAACATATTCGGAACACGTGAATCAATTACAAATCAAATACTTTGTTTATTTCTTATGATCATGTCAATACGCGAATTTTGAAAGTAAACAACGAGCTAACGCGTTTCCAAAACCAACCAAATCATATAAAAAGGGCAACCTTTTCCCTTTCTCTAAGCGGAATCGATAACCAGTTTAATCGTTATTATGTTATTTTATGATAGGGCTTATCATAATTTAAGATAATATTGGGTTTTTATGGTTTATTGATTTTACTGTTTGGTTGGCTACTATAAAATATTCTTCCCTCCCTAAAGCTTTAAAATTCCCAAAATAAAACATTTTTCCGCCAGTAAAAATTTGCTCGTTTGCTTTCTCGTTATTTATATAGTGAGTGAGCATCATAACATAAATTAAATAGCATTGTAGTAATAACGTAAACGGTCTGCTGCATTTATAAAAGGAATAAAGCGGGGAGGGAAAGAAGGTGATCGACGTAATATTTTTGCGAAACCCTATGATGTAATCCAATGTGGTCTTGTGCGCTTTATAACTGAGGCGATCGTAAAAATTACGTGATTACTTGTTCGAGTTCGTGACGTAGTTATGATACATTTAAATCATTCTTATTAAGTGATGGTTTATTAATATAATTATAAATATTTGTTTATTTATAATAAATTTAACAATAAAATAAAGCGCTAGTTAGAGTATCACAATAGACTGCCAATAATTTCGACTTAAGCTTGGTCATTTTTGTTAAATTTCGAGTCTTCAGTGGCACCTCTTTGTTTTAAAAGGCGAATATTCATTGAGCCTAAACCTTTCACGTTTTGAATATATGCTTTAGAAATCCATAACATATTTTGACGTGAAGACCAATGTAAAGCGACTTGCGACGTTTGACCATCTATTCTTTTTACATTCCACAAACGAACGACTATATCAGAACCACCCGTTAATAAAAGGACACCCGCTTTTGTATTCTTCCAATCAAGACTACAAACTACTCCGGGAAAATATATAATAGCTACGCAGTTGCCAGATACAGTAGACCACAGACGCACCATATTGTCAGAGCTGCTTGATGCCAGTTGGATGCCATCAGGTGAGAAGGCCACACTCAAAACGGTATCAGTATGTCCTTCTAGAATGCGTGGATTCAGATCTAAATTCTCAATCGACCACAGACGCACCGTCTTGTCTAAGCCGCACGATGACAGTTGGGTGCCATCAGGTGAGAAGGTCACACTCCAAACGATATCAGTATGTTCTTCTAGAATGCATGTATTCAGATCTAAATTCTCGATCGACCACAGACGCACTGTCATGTCTGAGCTGCACGATGCCAGTTGTGTGCCATCAGGTGAGAAGGTCACACAATAAATAGAATCAGTATGTCCTTCTAGAATGCGTGGATTCTGATCTAAATTCTCGATCGACCACAGACGCACCGTCTTGTCATCGCTGCACGATGCCAGTTGTTTTCCATCAGGTGAGAAGGTCACACTATTAACAATCCTAGTATGTCCTTCTAGAATGCGTGGATTCTGATCTAACGTTTCGACATTGTAAAGGTAAATTTCATTTCCACTAGCAACGGCAAGGAAACGTCCGTCTGGAGAATAGCAGCAGCAATAACACTCGTTCACAAGATCTAAAAAAGGAAATTCACCGAATTGTACACCTGTCATATTAGCTTCACTAAAATCCGCATATTGTAACCATGCCCCCTTGAAATTAACATTAATTAAATCTGCTTGTTTAAATTGAGTACAATGAAACAAACCATAACTTAAATCTGCACCATCGATATGAATACCATTTAGATTTTTTCCACTAAATGACATTCCAGCTTTATTTAAAATTGTGATTGCGTTTGCTGCGGCGATTTCGAATTTGGTGTCTTTTTTTGATTTCTCGATAAAGTCGAAGAGATTGTCTTTAAATTCTTTGGCTTGTGTATCTTTTGCATACTCGATTAGAAAACGAACGATTCCGTAATCATCTAGCATTGAAAGTTCTTCAAATAATGTGGATCTAGATTTTTTGCAAATATCTTCGAATATTGATCGAGCAACAAAATATTCGAATAAAGATTTATGAATAAATCGATATTGGTCACCATTACGACTTAAAGGAGAGTTGTAACGCAAAAGTCGTATCTCTGGATCTTTATTTCCAAAGAAGTTAACACGCCAATCGGTATTATTATCTGCGTTTGAATACGTTACTACTACTTTCTTAGCCTTAAACATTTCGACCGCCAAATTCTCGTTAAATTCTATACAACGTTTCAGAAAATCACCCTCATACAACACATCTTTGGCTTCATCTTCTTCGTCGTTTAATTGAATGTGTTCTAAACGGTCATTAGACCGCTCGAACCATTTCTCCACAAACTTATTATATAAGACCAAACGTGTTATAATTTTTGTCGAGTTCTCGCTCTCTAAATCTGGCATGGCTTGAATAGCAATCTTTAAGATAAAGGGATTACTCAATAACTGATCTGAATCAGGAACACGCTTTAGAACAGCTTCATATTTTTGTGCATCCCATATTATGTCCTTGTCCTTTTGATTTTCGACGTACATTTTGATATATTTTCGAATATCGTCTTTAGAAAAAGGTGCTAGCCACATTTCTTGGAAGGAATTAGGATTTCCACGAGGTAGAAATTTGAATTTATAATTTGAATTTAGATATTCCGGTCGACAACTTATAATAATTTTTGCACCCTTCCACTCACGAAGTTGATTTTTGTCATAAAAATTTGAATGGCGGTCCTTGATCTCATCATATCCATCAAAAATAAACACGAATTTGCAGTTTTGCCTTAGTTTTTCGATAATTTCCTCAGAAAATCTTAACTTTTTTAAATATTTTTGAATGATTTCCTCATTAGGATTATCGATAGTTGGAAGTGAAATAAATAAAGGGATAAATTTATCTAACTCGTCTTTTGATGAATAATCCTTCCAAAGACATTGAGCGAGGTGACGGTTAAAAGTAGACTTTCCCGCTCCAGCTTCACCTAGGAGCATCAGAACTTTTTTTTTAGATGTTAAGAAAACGTCAACCTCGGCCATTAAGTCAAAAGATTTCGTAGCATTTAAGGACCACTTTCCTTTTGGTGGCACATATGAGCCTAATGCATTTTTGATCTCTTCGTCTTCTTCGAGTTCGTATAAATATTCGTTTCTAATTTTTCCTAACTCTGCCAGTGGTTCTGTGACATTTGACGCCAAATTCTGTGATAATTTAAAACGAGCCTCAATTAACAATTCGGAATTCCCAGATGTGGAAGAATTAGATGCATTTTTGCCAGATGATACTTTATTAATTATCGTTTTGGCGTAATTTTTAACTTCTGGATATTGCCCCCATTGGATTTCGTTTTGATAAACATCATCTAAAAATTCAATCGCATCTTGTTGTATCTTTAAGTCCCGTTGTATGCAGGCAAGCTGTCCTAAGCGTTGACATAGGCCTATTAAAAACCACTTATTCTTATTATAAGGACTCTGACTCACAAACTGACTCACAAACAGCTTGAGTTTTATCAAATGATTCTCTTGAATGAAAATATCTACGAATCGTAGAGCTAAATACCACTGTCTTGTCTGTTCAAATCCTGTTCCTTGACAAATACCCTCGGCCCCTTCTCTTAATGTTTGAACTGTCTCGACTAATTCTCGAATGCTACTTGCAATCTTATCAAAACCTTCAAATGCTTCACTGAAATCTTTAAAGGTATCCAGTAATTTACTTGGGTCTAAGCTTCCAACCGCATTAACTAAGTTAAAAGTTCCACTAGCAATTTTAAAAGTTCGACGCATAACCTCTTGCCATAATTTTTCATCACTTGGAATGTACAACAATGCCTGGCAAGCGTAGTGAGCATAATAAGCTAACACTGGATTCTCCTTTAGCTCTTTTAGCTCTTCTAGCTTTTTAAGCTGTTGATACAATGGCGCATGCAGCTTCTCACGATTAATACCTTTAACGCCTATCCGCACCATGGCATCTAATAATGGACAGAGTGTTTGTAATAATTCACTGAGCTCATCCTCATTGTCTTGTTTGTGCAGCTCATCTAGACGATCATGTAGTATTTTTAATATTGCCACTAAATTCCCGGTACCAACTTTTCCGACAATTAAGTTAGGCATGTTTTGAATCACTCGAGTTAAACAAAACAGATGCTTGGAATGTTGTAACGTTGAATTTTTGATTTCATCAATGCTCAGCTCTAACAAATCTTTATAAATTTCTTCGTTCGGAATGGATGCCAAGATGACAACTTCATAGATTATCTCCTGGGTTTTGGGTTTTTTATGAGCAAATAGTTGAATAATTTCTTGAGCCAATTTTATTAGTTGTGGCGCTTGTTCCTGGGTATGATTATTAGGTTGCAGATAATAGGCCAAATCCTGAGTGCTAATAATGTTATCTATCTTCGAATGCGGCTCGGATGTCACTAGAGGGTCTTGGATAAAAAACATTAGTTTTGGTAAAAAGGCCGGCGTCGTTTTCTCTATCAAGGAGGTCGTTGATACACCTGAACCAGAAGAAGAGTTTTTTATAGGCGTGTTTTCTGCTTGCAAGTGTTTTGTTGATGTTGAGGGTTTTGTTGATGTTGGGGGCTTTGTTGATGTTGAGGATTTGTCCAATGCTTTGCAATACTTCGGGTCATAATTTTGAGCTTCTTTATAGTAAGCATTCGCATTATTCATTTCTTCTAAACTTTTGTAGATGTCACCACATTCGAAGTAGGCTTCGGCTAAGTGCCTTTTTACGTCATGAAATAAGGAGGATCCATGTGCCTTGAATTCTTCAATAGCCTTTTTGTAGGCATCTATCGCTTCCTTCAGATGACCATCGGATTTTTGTTTCCTTGCGTTTTCTTTATGGGTCTTACCATTTTTATAATGTTTTTCGAACATATTATTGTCCGAAGCGTAGCGAAGGACTTTATATTACAATCCAAACTTGAAAATTTCTGTCTGTCACTAATGAACTACTGTCAATAAAATTTTAGAATTATGCAATATCTATCTATCACTAATAATTTTTAGCTTCGGACGCTCAAAAAGTTTCTGTTATCTAGTTTAAGTTTTTTAATATTTTGAGGAAAGGTAGGTTTCAATAATTAAGCCGTTACGCGTTCTTCTGTAATTATATGGTACAAAAAGGGCATTACAAAATACAGGATTCTGTTACGTACGGGACGACTGTGTATAGTATGTGTCACCAAAAATTCATACATTTACGAAGTTTCCTCTTTCAGCTACATGTATATGTGTATTTTGGCTGAATGACAAACCAAGAATGTCAATAAGGCTTTTTTTTTAATTTTTTCCCGATATTGCATACAGTACAGTAATGCTGTTCGTGGGTGTCACCAAATATTCTCAATAAATTGTGTCACATTGCACTAGTGTAATTAAAATGAATATACGTGATACAGTACCCATTGTTCTATCATTGTCATGTTACAGAGAAGTTAGAGTCCGATATATGGATTTTTCGTTTTCGTTTTTCAGTTTCGGGTTTTTTTTCAAATTTTTTTTCAGTAGTTTTTTTTGTTTCGGGGTTTTTTTATTACTTTCGGGGGATTTTTATTTGATTTTTTGATTTTCAAAATTTTTATCATAATTTACCGTGATTAAATTATAGAGTTTTGTTAACTAATTAACTAAAATATTATAATTAATTATCATCATTTAATTATTATGTTATTTAATTTTAATTTTTTTAATAAATAAAATCTTATCCCTTTATCAGTTGTAAAACTATAAATTTTATACATGAAAAAATAATAACTTTATTGAAAGTTTCTATTTATTGACTATTCCACCACCAAAACTTTATCAAATAATTACCGAGATGTCATCAAATTATCACAGTATTTATGAGAAATCACACCAATTCAGTTATGGCAGCAATAACTGTTTTTTTTTTATCAAATCAGCTCAATTAAACAACAATTATAAATTATAAATTCTTTACTATGTCATTATCAAATTATTACAAAACTATAACAATTTAGTTGTAATTACATATCAATTTATTTGTAAAATTGTCTTACAATAATAATTGGACAAATGATAAGCTATAATTACAGTAAATACTGTAACAATATAGTTATGAATTAATTAAGATTATATATTAATATAATTACAAGTTTATTATAATTATGTTATGATTATACTGTATATGTGATTATACCATTGATCTTTACCATATATGCCCAATTAATTTACAGTGTTATGTTTTTAATAGTAATACAATTTTTGAAAAATGTCAGAATTCAATTTCACCACATGTACAGCTATGATTTTACAAAATATATTTATGGGTTTATTGCAATTAAATAGTGAAATGGTTATATTTAGATGGTAAAGTAGTTATTTTTATTTATATATTATATATTGAATTAGATTACATTAATTAAATAATATATATTTAATAAAAAAAAACTCTTTTCCAAACACACTCACATTACAAAAAAAAATTACTAAATTGGGAAACTCAAAATTTCTTTGTGAAAAAAAAAACAAAGGATCTTGAGGAGTCCTCCCTTCCCAAGGGTCCAATAATCAACTATAAACATGTTCTTCTCGACATTCTTGTCATCAACATTAAAAGCCCTCTAGCCATTATTATCTACAGAAACACTAAAACAAACAAAATTTTTGCCTCTACTCCTGCCCAATCAATTTACCTTCCCAGGTTAAGAAACTGTTCAAAAGTATGAATAACACCTGTCTGCTCTTTACAAAGTGAACTAGAAAGTGTCAACATCATTAACACTATCTTTGAGAAATAGCAAAGAACCAGATTATCACCTATACTTATGTATATTACTCTAACTCTGCCAGAATTAATGCCAATGGAAGACCTAAATTCTTTCATGGAATTCCAACATACTTTCAAATTAACAGATAAGAACAGAACAGATATTATAAGAGAGATTATGAAGCATGATCTCAACTATGGCTTGCATATCTCT
This sequence comes from Acaulospora morrowiae, assembly GCA_910591835.1. NCBI lineage: Eukaryota > Fungi > Glomeromycota > Glomeromycetes > Diversisporales > Acaulosporaceae > Acaulospora > Acaulospora morrowiae. Next base: position 12,527 of record CAJVPV010000299.1, read on the forward strand.
TGGGAGAAACTCAATATCAATATCTTTGAAAAAAATAAAACTTTTACTTTTGAAAGAAAAACCAGGACACACTTATTCCTATCAAACACACCTGCACCCATAGAGAAAATAATTAATAACAATAACATGTAGCCTGATTCTTCTTCTGTGACAATCTCTGCATTGACTCCTGAACCTGTACTATCTATTGACAATAACTCAGCATACAATCCATACAAACATGAAACAAGCAATGCATGCATCCTTACATTCTCACATGAGAATAACACTAACTCAAGTAATACACAAAATCTCATTGAAATAGAAATTGATGATCTCTCCACAGAAGTCCAGCCACACCCACAATCCACAACTAGTCCCTCCTTCTGGGCTGATGAAACTGAAGCTACACTATTAATCACAACCAATAGTTAATCCAATAGCAACATTTGCAGTAACACCTCAGAAAATAAACAAATCAAGATTTTCACATATTGCAAAAAGATAACTGTCTGTCCCAGAACTCCAGAAGATATACTCAAACTCTTTATCAAATTCAGGGATGATCTCAAAGGTCCCCTTAGATTATTATTAAAGGCTATCATCTCAAAAATTGGCCATAGAGACAGAAACCTTTTCAGAACCTTCACAAAAAGCAAATTAATCAAAGGACAATATTAATGTGAATACAAAAACATTGAGAATAAGTTTAAAGCAAACTATCTTAAAGCAAATAATATTGAGTATATTACCAGAACTACCAAGAAAAAAATCTGTATAATTATCAATAAAGCACTTTTCACAACCTACCTTAGATTAACTGACCTTACAAATCAAAATTCTGGCAAGTCACCCAACTCTTGGAGTACGGCTTCAACTTCTTCTTTAACCCTGCACTTATTAAAGCAAACTACCAATAATTATACAACAAGTATGAAGAACATATCAAAATGAAACTGCCTAATCTTCCTGAATCACCTAGTGACATTTCAACTTCAATTAAGATTAAACTATCCAAAGTCATTTCCATCACCTCACCAAAATTCACCAGAGAAGTGGCAAAGTATCTTAGAACATATTATAACTTCAATCTACTCCCACCCTCTTTCTTTGTACAAAGGCTAGATCTCCCAGAGAATCCAACTAACCTTAAAAAAGTACTTCACAGTATCTTTTCTCTTATAAGCAGAGCTGACCTGAGGAACCTGCACAAATTCATAGACAAACTAAGATACCACTATTATATTCCAAGCAAACTCCCCCAAGCCTATTTCAATTTTCCCCACCCAAACAATTTCTTCCTTCATTATACACAGACCTCTCTAACTATTTTCACTTTTATTTTCCTGTCAACAATGATCCAGAAAGATACAAGAAGTAGTTCAAATTTTGAGAGATAATATGTATGCAGTGAAAAAGCTGCTACAAGACTTCATCAAATCCAAGAGACCTCTTCCACCAGTTCACTGATACAACAAAAACAATGGCAATGTCCTATCCATTATTGAACATGACAAAGTTAGAAAATTCATTAAACAGCGCAGAAGCAAATTCATTTTTAAACTTCTACTAAGTCCCAAATAAATCAAAGAAGGCCTAGTTCAATTAGAAAAACCTACCCTTCCAGCTAAGTTCTTACAAGTTGAAGAGGAACTAGGCATCTCCAGTAACAATCTAAATATAACTCATCCAGAATTTGACCTGACAATTAGAAAAATCAAAAACAATTACTTGGGAGAAATCCCACGAGAATGAATCTCACCTATTTTATCTGACCTTCCTAATTTAATTGAGGCATAAGAAACACTCAAATTATAAACATCATACTATTTCTTTCCATAATCAAAGATGAAACCCTCATCAGCAAAATCAACTCCTCAGAAAAATCTTTTACTTTGAAAAACTACACACTGAATTTGTAACTAAACTAGAGTAATTTGACCCAGACCTGACTCTCCTTTCCAAACTTATATAATCATAAATACAACATCATCCAACTCAAGTCAATCATTTCCACTCAACTCAAATAGTTTCCTATCTACAACTCCTTCACTATCCACAATCACAATCAGGTCATCATCTGCAACAACAAACAACCTCAAAAACCTCATCACAATCTTTACACTCAATGCTCACGGACTCAATAACAATGCAAAATGCTGGAAACTGATCAGAACTATAACAAGTAAAAGGCACATCCTGTGCTGCTCTGAAACAAAAGCGACAAAGTCAAAACCACTGCCCTCAACCCTAAACAATATAACCATCATTTCCAGCCTTTCCACTATCACAGCTAGCAATGGAGCAGCTATTTTTTTTACTAAAGCAATTTCAAATCATATATTTAAAACATTTATTACTAATTAATTCTGGTGCACCGCATATCTCAAGTTCAAACCCAAAGTAGATATCATTATTATCTCTTGTTATCTTTCCCATGATCCAGGCTCAAGGAAAACAGTTGTCAAAACACTTAAAAACTTTATCAAAAACCACTACAACAAGCATTTAATTCTTATAGGAGACTTCAATACATATTTACTATACGCTTCACATATCAATGTCCTAACAATAATACATAAAAGATATATCTACCGTTACCTCAACAAATTCATTGATGTAGTCAAAATCATAAACAAAAAGGAATACTATATGTATTTTACTAGCACCAGTGCCTCCAGGATCGATCAAGTGGGATCATCAGCAACCTAGCAAGCAAAGTACTCTTATACAAAGTCCATGAGCAACTAGCTATAAGTTCTGATCATAAACAAGTAACTATTATTTTGGATTGGTTTGAATATAAGCCTAACAGAATAGGTTTCAACACTAGCATTTATTAATTCAAAGAGGCTAGTCCTGAAAATATTAAAGCCTTTCAAGAGAATATCAAACTAGCTTGCCAAACTATCAATTCCCCAACTTGGGATTCCATGAATAACATTATTTTTAAAACTTCCCTCCACAATAACATCCCAAAAAGATCATGCACAGTTCCCATATGAAACATTAACTTCCTGAAACACTATACTAGAGCCATAAAAGCCACAAAAAAAGCAATTAACAAAAGCAAAAACAACTATAACAATAATCAATTTTTCAAATTTCCAAAAGTTGCAGTTGCAGCTCTCCAAAAAATCACCAACAAATCCTTATGCACAAAAGATTTCAAAAAATTGTTGAAAATTTTAATTAAAAAAAAGTTAGCCAAACTTAATGAAATCATCACTCTGGAAATACAAAAAAGAATCAAATCAAATTATTATAGATTCTAGGCCAGACCAAAAAATGCTCTCAAAAAAGCACTAGGTGACCTAAAGTTCTCTTTTAATCTCTCAATACTTATGGGTAGTGATGATTAACTTCATGATAATCCAGATAAGCCTACAGCTATTATCTCTAACCACTTCAAGAAAATTTTAGATCCAAAACCTTTCTTCCTGAATAATAAATAGAATGCCTCCTACCAACTGCTCAACCACATTCCTAACAATGCCTTTGACAACCTTACACTACCTATTTCAGATTTAGAGATGGATGAAGCTTTTGCCAATCTGCCTAAGCAAAAGGCACCTGGACTTACTCTCATTCCATATGAAGCCTGGATCCATATTAGTATAATAGTGAAAAAATACTTAAAAACTCTGTTTAATAATTTACTGGTATCAAGCCAAGTCCATAAATTCTAGAAACAATCAGCAATAACCTTGCTACCAAAAAAGATTGTTTGGTCATATGACCTTACAAACACATGTCCAATCTCACTCATCAAAACAAATAGAAAAATCTTCACAAAAATTATCAACAACAGACTCACCACCAAGATTCTAAAGTATAAGGCCATCTCAGAATTCAACTATGCTGGCCTGAAAAACCAGAGCACCACAAAACCAATTGCAGTAATCACTTCAAGTATTAACATGGCAAATAATCTTAACAAGAAAATTTGGATGGTATCATTTGACATCTTCAAAGCCTTCAAATCTGTAAACCTCCAAGTCTAAAAAAGGCCTTAGAACGAATCAAAATCCCAACAAAAACCACTGCACTTATGCTTGACCTACTAAATGAAAGAGAACTAATAATAATAATATACTATAATCTCTTCAACTCTCTTATAGTCAGTAAAAAACTTGACTAAGGCAAAACACTATCTTCTCTACTTTGAATCATCTTTATGACCCTATAGTTACAAGAATAACCACAGAATATTTATTATTCTCCAAAATCTTTGCTTACATAGATGATGTTACTCTCACCAGCTCAAGTATGCAACATCTATAAGACACAATGAATATCTTCTACTCCTTCCTGTTCACCAACTTCATCAAGTGCAACAAAAAGAAAATGGAATTAATTACTAATCTCAAAACAAAAAACCAAAAAAGAAATCAGTTTCTTATTGTTGAGAGGAAAAGAATTCATCCCAGTCCATATGAAGAAGATATTAGATATCTAGGCATATACTTGTCAGAAAAATCTTTATTCACTGTTACAAAAAGCAAATTCTTGGAAAAAATCCATAAATTTACCAATTTCATCACCTTACAGAAAGGGTAAAATGAACTGATAATCAAACAAGCTTCTCACTGGATCATACCTGCACAACTTGAATATGCTATCAATGCAGCAGTTCCTTTGGATAGAGAGATAACTACCCTTCAAAGAAAAATGAACAAATTAATTAAAGCAAAACTTGGAGTCGAGTACACTATTTCTAACAAAATCTTATATTCACATGCTGGTCTCAATACAGTCAATCTTTAAAATTGTCATAACCTAACTGTTATAAAAATCCACACTATCAAACTCACTAACAATAAAATTCTTCTATTTACCTTGAAAGAGATTATATTGATACAAGCTACACAGGCTATCTGGTGTTGCCCAATCTGCTTTTCCTACTACTTTAAAGAGTCATGGCTTATTTCTACTACCATATTAGCAAAAAGATATAAAATCCGAATTTGCTTATTTCCATACCTCTTTAACTTAATTAACTATGAGCATTCAATAGAATTAATTAACAGACTCAAAAAATCTGCTGCTCTCTTTCTATTTTACACTAACATTAAAACTGTTCACAATACTTATGTTCACAAGCACAACACTAAACTAACATAGGAAGAATTGCACACATATAAAGATTACATAGTTACTAATTCAATCCCTAACAGGTTTTTCTCCATTCCAAATACTTCTCAAATAATCAAAAGCATCTTAACATTTTTTCCTAAAAGGCATAACAACCAATTCTGGGCCTTTTTGCTCAACAGCTCTATCAATCTTCTTAAAGTCCATATAAATGCCATTCCTTTAACAACTATCAGGGGCCAGCACCATTTACTGGATAACAAGAAAATAATTCCATGCTCATGTCCACTACAACTATGCTTTAAAGAAATAAATATCATCAACTTTAAATCTATCTGGCATACCAAACATACAAACTTAGATATCCTGCTCAACAATATTCAAGAACTCTTGAACTCTTTTTTAGCTATATCACAAATGCACCTACAAGTAATTATCTCACCTCTATTATTAACCAACCAACCTATTAATATATTTCTTCAACACAGAAAAGCTTAAAACATTTTTCTAGTTTCTTAACCCTCCAATACCCTATTCTACTTCCTATATCCTAACTTCTAGAGCATTTTTTGGCCAGTACTTCTTCAAACTATCACCGACTCTCTATCTTTATCAACACTCAAAATTTATCTTAATAAAATCCCTAACTTAAGAACTTCAGATTATTCAAACAGATTAATCAAAATTCCCTATAGCAGACTTATTACTGCATGCAATAACCTTATAATAGTGAAAAATATCAACATTGTATGGCTCAAACTAAAAGATTATCAATCACTGCCTATAATCTCTTCTATAATCAATTTACCAATATCTCAATGCTTCCCATCTATATTCACAACATCACTTCTCATCAACAATACTCATGTTACAAATATCACCCACTGGATAAAATTCATAAACTATTATACTAATTTATTCAACACACTTCTCAATCACTCAGCCACTTACAAACCTACATATCTGGAGGAATTGAAAACTATTATCAAAGCAAATAACAAACTTAGAGTCTACGACCAAATAAAATACAGAGTATTGTCAACATTCAGAACAAAACTCTTTGCGAACCAGCTCCCAACTAGAATCAAACCTCACAAACACTATCTGAGTTTATATCCTAACAACCTGTGTCCAAGATCGATGCCTTTTCTGAGGACTTGCCACACATCTTTACTTGTATTCACAACAATTCTCTAATCAATAAAAAGAAAATCAAACTTGAAAATCTCATCCTAGATCTAAATCCCAAAAGCATTAAAGATACTGACTTTGTGGATGCACTCAAACTAATAGTTAATAACATACTAAATCTAGTCATTGGCAAATTTAATCCTTCATTTAATCTCCAAAAAAAAAGTTTTCTTTAATTATACTTTCAAAATCTTATATAAAACCTGGAAATTAGGATCTGCTACCATAACCACATCAACATAATTGGGTATAAAATAGAAAAAAACTCTATTTACAAAACTACCAAGCTCAGATCCAAATGAAAACACATCATTTAACACAATTTTAGATTTACTTTACACTTTACACAATTTTACTGACAAGTCAATTTTCACCCAACAGTAATATCATCATTCTAAACAGGCATTAGCCATTCAGTACTATTGTTGCGAGCCCACTTCCATAGTGGTACCTGGTCTCAATAGTTTTGTTGTGATAGACTACAATTAATTTACTATGTAAAGATTGTTAATAGAATAATAGTAAATACTTTTATTTAAATAAAGTCTTGTATTTAATGCCCATTCATGATAAAAAAAAAATAATAATATATACTATATTTAATAAATCATAATTATCAATATACAGTATATTACAAATAAACAATTGTAAACAAAATTAATTCTATTCATCTAATAAACTATTATTGACAAATAAATTTGTCATCTACTGTTATTTCTTACTTATTAAATCTTATAAATTAATATTCTAATATTTATCTATTTATTTTGTTTTTTAAACTTTTTTGAATTTTGAATATAGCTTTATCCTTTTTTACATGTATTTTTGATCTTTAAATAAAGTAACTAATAATTTTACAACCATAAAATTATCTTGTTTATGCTTAAAAGTTTTTAATAAAAGAATTTTATTTTTGATCTTTATATATAGTATAATATATTACTTGTTCATATATAAAAATAGCAATAATTAAAAAAAACTCTTTCCCACAACATCTCCATCCATAGAAAATTGTCTTTTTAAAAAGCTTCTTTCTTCCAAGAAACTTTGTCTAATGGAATATGTCTTTTTGGGAGGGGACATAAACCGGAGGACTGATTTAGAGCAGATTGGCTCCTGGGGTTTTTAGCAATGGAGCCTGCACTAAGAGTTCTAGTGACTGGTAACGGCACTGGGCAATAACTTGAAACAGAGAAGACAAATAAAAAGAAAATTTTTTATGTGAAGGCCATCTCTATACACAACTGCTACAAAACAAACACATTTCTTATTTCTAACTCAAAAACAATCACACTCTCAAGAGGCAGCATTTTATTTTTTAGAGTTTTTTGTTTTCTGCTAATGGTAACTAGTGCAAGATTTTATATAATCTTCTGGCTAGTTATCAGTTCTCGTTCATAAATTTCAACACAAAAACTGCAACTAGCTTACTTTTACCAAACGATCTACAATATACAAAACACCAATTATATTTCGTATCACCTCTATACATCAAAACAACATATTAACTTACCGGATTAGGAGAGCACGTGACTAATGTCCTGTGCAGGTTCTAGTAATCACAAATACAACAATTTACCAAAACAATATAATAGACATCTGGAACGTGTTTCAGTTACCCTATTATTTACATTATAACACAACAACATCACACAACAATAACATCACAAAATTTCATATGATCAAACCTATCAAGTTATATGTGGCTTATGCGGTGCCGACATCCAACTGAAACAATTAATTGTGTTCAGGAACCACATTTAACAAAAGCTTCAATATTTTTTCTTTCTTTTTCTTTTTACTTAAATATTTTACAACACCGGCAATCTTGCCCCAAATGTATTTTTTTATTTTTTATTTTTTATAACAAATAGTTCCTCAGGTTTTTCCTGCTCAAGGGTTTTTCAAATAATATATTTGTTTAATAGGTGATAGATTAATATCTATAGCAATATAACTCATATCTTAATATTAATTATGTAACAAATTAAACCTTTGCTTTATTAATAAAGATCATAAGTAATATCTCACTTTAACATTAAAAAAAAAAATAAAAATAACAATAATTTGGGTTTTTTTTTCAATATATACTATGAAAAAACTTTCTAATAAATCAATTATGTTTTAATTTTTGATGTATTATTTTTACTTTAATTAACTTTCTAAAATATTAACTTTGTATTATTTTTTAATATATTTTTAGATTTTGTTAAAAGATAAAATTGGATAAAATTTATTTATATTTTTTATTAATTTTTTGTTTTATTTTTTTTTTTTGTATTAAAATTTATTTATTCTTTGATATATTACTACATTTAAGTTTGTTTTTATTTTATTATTTATGTTATTAATTTTGAATTACGTTGTTGACGTTTCTCTCGGCGAGTCTGTCACTTCTCCTAAGCACTTCTCGTGTAATGTCTGGTAAGTGTTTGGCTTCTCTACTCGAGGCGTATGAGTTGTTTAGCTGAGTTCTATTAATGCTTTCCTTTTTTTTCCGTTGTTGCTTCTCTTGATGAATCTTTACCACTTTTCCCTTTGTGGTCTCAGCCATCCTATCTTACAACAAGTATAAGTTAATTAGTTTTTACTTGGTTTGGCAACGATAAACACACGTCCTAATTAAGAAGATTTTAATTTAGTGAACGGTTTTTTTTATTATTCGTACTCGTGCTACGTGACTCTCTATCCTTTTTTCGGTTCCTCCTTTTTATCTTATTTTGTGTATCCTTGCTAAGCTATAATTATACTATGTGATCCCTCTTAAGCTCCGATAGACTATTTGTAATCAATAAGCTTTTTTTTTTAAGGTTATGACTAATTTAAGCTTCCTAAAATTACATCATTATTTTTACATGTCACTATAGACTATAGGTCCCAGATTATTGCAAATTAGTATACATGACATGCCAGAATGTGTTTGTGCGGTTACGCCCCATATCAGTTCCCTGCCAACAATGTTTTATTTTTGTACTGGCTGATGTTTCTTGATTATATGAATTACTGTTAGAGATCTTTGCTTTACTATATTGTATTTTTACTTTTTACTTTATAATAAGATATTATAATTGTTTTTTATTGTCTTATTGATATTAATCTGATTTTTATATTCTGCTATAAATCTTGCTAAATAGTTTATTACTGTTATAGCAATTTGTTAGAAATTGCTAATGTTATTGTAAAGTTTTTCTTTTTAAATATTGAAATAAGTTTTATTGTATATAGTGTTAAGAATAAAAAAAATAGAAACAATAATATAACATGCTGCTACATTATATAATTAGTATTGTTGTAAAGGAATAATGAAAAATTAGCATATAAAATAGTATAGAATAGTAATTAGATATAAACATGTAAATAACAGATGTATAAATATATACTGTATATTATATTAGTTGAAATCTGATTATTCAGCAGTATGCTACTCATCAATTATTCAGCATATAATAAACAATTCGTCAAGCATTCATCAATAATTCAGCAATCATTGCAGAATTGAATATGTTGAATTATTGCTGAATATTAGACAAATACTTGACAAATTATTTATCATATGTCAAATAATTGACAAGTGCCGAATAATCAGATTTCAACTAGTATTATTCAATAGCATATAAATAAGTTAGTAAATTTGAAGTTTAATTAAAAATTAATAACACCTAAGTAAAAAACAATAAAGTAACATTTGACAGAATAACTCTTATCTTGTATTTAGTATGTTAAAGTAGACTTGTAACTTGGACAATATGATTACTAGAGAGAATTAAGAAATGTTTAAGGAAATTGGAATTGAAAGAGTTCTAGTCTAGTCAGTAGAGAAGTTAGAGTAAGTAAATAGTCAAATCAAAAATATGCCTTAAGTGTTAAAGAAACCTACTTTATTATAAACTATAATGTAATAATCAGTAATGTAAACTTGTCAGAAAGCCTATAACAATGTTTGTATTTTATAGAAATTATGTTTTTTTTTACTGCTAACATAAGAATTATATAGTATATGTGAAAGAAAAATAATATAATAAATAATAGAAGTATAAAGTTGAGTATAGAATTTAATGTGATACAAAATTTAATGTATTAAATTATAAAGCAAAAATATAGTGAAGTTTAATTGCAAAGTTATAGAATGCAATAATCAATTTGCAGATATGTGGAAGATAATATAAATAGTTATGAATTCTATAATAAAATAATAATTATTTGATTAATAAAGATATTAATTTAGTTGTAAAGACAAGATAGAAAAATTGTTTGAATCTGTAAAAGAAAATTTGTATTGTTATATAAACTGATGTTATAATGATTTTAAATATCTAAAATCGGAATTATATTCACTATAGTTGTTTATTTTTTTATAAGTTTTTTTAATTATATATCTTTTCTTAATTATAGGATAGTTGAAATAGTTGTCATAATTTTACTATGATATTAGCATATACATGTATACTGTATATATACAGTATAAGGCCAAATCTAAATAAAGAGAGAACTTTTGCAACAAAAATTAAAAGACAATTTAAGTAGTGTCATATATCATTTCTACCTCAGAAGAAAGATAAAGATGGAGAACTAGTAGCAGGGAGGCACTTTAGATGAACAGGGCTAATATGATGTGCTAAAGTTCCTAGAGATGTACAAATTAGTACAATTCTGAGGTGTATGAGGTCAGGCGAAAGAGGCAATAATGATTTGTTTTGTAAAGGTCAAGTTATTTATTCGATAAAATATATGTTCAAGCTCCTGCCAATTCCTAGGCGAAATTGGAGTCTTTATATACATGTTTGAGTTATAATAATTTCGTACATAATAAATATGAGTTATAAGAAATAATTCAAATATCTTTTACTATTAAAATATTTTTTAAAAATATATAATCAAAAAAAAAACTATTTATAAAATTTTTTTGCTATTTAAGCCACTTAATTCAAATGTTTTTTGAATTATGTCCTTATTAAAATAATAAATAATTAATTATATTCCTTTAAAAAAGATATTATTAATTTATAAAATTTTATATACTAAATAATTTAAAGATTTATTTTTACTGATAACTTTATTTAACTGAAGTATAGTAATTATACTTCTAGAAATAGTTAGATTATTGTTTAAAGTATACAATAGTATTGATATTATATTTTTTTAATAAATAATTAGCACTAGTCAAAATGGATTTATTCGGCATAATGCCACTCGTCAATCATTCGTCAAAAAAGTATATAATTCGGCTAATCAAAATTATA